>PVKE010020123.1:0-27786 GCA_004027555.1 Craseonycteris thonglongyai
CTAGGGTTAGGTTTATGTTTAGGGATAGTGTAAGAGATAGGTTTAAGGTTAAAGTGAGTGTTAGTTTTAGGCTTAGTGTTACTCTTATGGTTTCATTTAGGGTTAGGGTTAATGTTAAAGTTAGGATAACACGGTTTTGGTTAGGGTTTTGGGTAAAGGTTACTGTTCGGGTTAGTGGTAGAGTTAGCGCTAGGGGCTAAAGCTAGGGTTGTGGGCACCAGATATATGGCGGTGGAGGGGGACCTGATTCTGGGAGCTGGGCACATAATGCGATGCATGGGTGATGTGATATGGAGTTGTCCATTGGGAAACTGTCTGATTGTTACCAACCAATGTCACCCCATTAAATTTAACAATAAAATATAATAATATTAAAAAAAAATGTGTTTTCCTTGCTCATGTGTGAATTTTCTAGCATTTTTTTAAATCCAGTCTCAGGAGGCATAGGAAGGAGCTTCCCTTAGAATGTGTTTCTTAACTTCCTAGTTATATTGTATTTACTGCATAAACACCAAAGGTTTTTCTCCCGCTAATAACCCTGTAGCTGCCACTTTCTTTACAATTCCATATAAATTCTTCTTAGTAAATGTGCTCTTGAAAGGGGGAATGCCAAGTTTTGGAACAGCAAAATTTCTGAGTTAGTCTAATTGACTAACTTTATAGGTGAGTATACTGCTGCCCACATAGGTTTAGAAACCTGACAAAGACTGCACAGAATGCTTCTGATCTCCCAACTTTGTGTTTGTTGTGGTTTGTACCATTCTCTTCCAGGACCAATTTTATAAAACCTACAAACAACAACTTACTAGATTTTTTCCCTATTTTATTAGTTACTCTTCATCTTTTCATTTATTCTTCATATCTTCTTGTATTCTTTTTCTCTCTTTAGCTGTACAATGAGGCACATTAATTTTTAATTTTCCATCATTTCTAATGTACTCTTTTAAGAATATAAAATGTCCTTGACATGCTACTTTATCTTCTGTAACTTTTTATATGGAGTATTTTTATCACCATTACTTAAAGATTTTATTATGTATCTTATGATTGTTTTTTACCTATACTATACTTAAAAGTGTGTTTTAAAATGTTCAAATACATGGGTCATTTGGAGTTATCTTTTTGTTATTGATTTCTCATTTAATTACACCATACTCAACAATCATGGTCTCTATTTCTTTTATTCTCTAGGATTAATAGCATATTGCTTTGCAAACTTTTATGTGATCTATTTTTATAAATGTTGTATGCTGCTTGTAAAGAATGTGTGTTCTCTAATTGTTGTGAATGGAATTTTACATAGAGCCATTAGATTTAGTATTTTAATTGTTTTCATATCTTCACTAATTTTTTATTTGCTTAATTAGATACTGAGACATGCATAATAAATTTTCTATTATGATTGTGGATGTGTTTGTTTTTATTTTATTTTCAATTCTGTAAATGTATGCTTCATCTATTTCAAATCTGTGCAGTTAGCAAAAAAAAAAAAGAAAAGAAAGGAAAAAAACACAGTTTAGACACTGGAGTTATACTATTTTGATTTGAATCATAACTTTGCCATTTACCAGCTCTGGACATTAGGAAAGTAATTTAATTCCTGTAATTCAGTATTCTCATCTCTAAAATGGGTTATTGTGAGCCCTGGGGACCAGTGTGAAAATTAAATATATTAATACATATAAAAAGCACTTAGAATAGTATCTGGCACATAGTAAGTGTTCCATAACTGTGACTTATCCTTATTGATGAATTCCCCTTTTATTCCTATATAATGATTATACTAGGTCTGAGAATTAAGTTTGTAAACTTGCCAACACACACTGTACAAACAACTCAGTAAGGTTTCATACATGCTGACATGTGACGGTATCTTGTTGAGTGGCATTTGTTATTGTTGGTGTATGTTGTATGCTGTCTCATGACAGCAGTTATGAGAATGTTGAAGCTTGAAATAGAGCAACAAACAAACATTAAATTTCTTTTTCTATTTTTTTTATTGTTAAATTTATTGGGGTAACATTGATTAATATCATTACCTTGTTTCCAGGTGCACAATTGTACATTACACTGTCTACACATTGCATTATGTGCTCACCACCCAAAATCAGCTTACTTTCCATCACTGTATGTTTTATTCCCCCTCACTACTCCCTTCCCCACCCACCTCCCCCTCCCACCTCCCCCTCCCACCTCCCCCATTACCCTCAGGTAACCACTAAACTGTTGACTGTGACAATGAGTCTTTGTTTCTTTGTTCCTTTCAGTTTTATATTCCACCTATAAGTGAGGTCATATGTTTCTTCATTCTTTCAGCCTAATTTATTTCACTTAATAAGATGTTTTCAAGGTCCGTCCATGTTGTCACAGATTGCTCTACTGCGTCTTTTCTTATTGCTGAGTAGTATTCAATTGTATAAATATACCACATATTCTTTATCCAGTCATCTATCAGAGGACACTTTGGCTGATTCCACAACTTGGCCACCGTGAACAGTGCTGCGATGAACATTGTGGTACACGTATCTTTGCTGATTAAGGTTTTCAGGTTTTTTGGGTAGATACCCAGGAGAGGGATTGCTGGGCCATATGGCAATTCCACTCCTAGTTTTTTGAGGAATCTCCACACTGACTTCCACAGTGGTTGTACTAATTTACATTCCCACCAGCAGTGTATGAGGGTTCCTTTTTGTCCACAGCTTCTCCAGCACTTGTTATTCCTTGACTTGTTGATTATAGACATTCTCACATCAATTGATGCAGAAAAAGCATTTAACAAGATACATCATCCATTTATGATCAAAACACTTAATCAAATGGCTATAGAAGGAAAATACTGCAACATAATGAAGGCCATATATGATAAACCCTCAGCGAATGTCATACTGAATGGGGAAAAACTGAAAGCTTTTGTTCTAAAATCAGGAACGAGATAGGGATGTCCCCTGTCACCACTGCTATTCAACATAGTGCTGGAAATTCTAGCCAGAGCCGTTAGGCAAGAAAAAGAAACAAAAGACATCCAAATTAGAAACAAAGAAGTTAAACTGTCACTTTTTGCAGATGATATGATCCTTTATATAGAAAACCCCAAAGACTCTATCAGGAAACTGTTATAAATAATAATTGGATACAGTAAAGTTGCAGGATACAAAATCAACGTACAAAAACCCACAGCATTTTAATATACAAACAAACTTCAGAAAAAGAAATAAGAAAAATGATACCATTTGTGATAAAAAAAACAACAACTTAGGAATAAACTTAACAAAGAACATAAAGTACTTATATACAGAAAACTATAACACTCAAAGAAATGGAAGGATATTCCATATTCATGGATTGGAACAATCAGCATAGTTAAAATGACCATATTACCCAAAACAATATACAGATTTAATGCAATCCCCATCAACATCCCACACATATTCTTTCAAGAAATAGATAAAAAAAATTATGAGATTCATATGGAACCACAAAAGGCCCTGAATTGCCAAAGCAATCCTCCGAGAAAAAAATAAAATAAAATAAAATAAGGATGGAGGCATAACGCTCCCTGACTTAAGTTTATACTACAAAGCATCAATAATTAAATTTCTTTTTAAACTTGGCTAGAGTAGAAATAAAAACACGGACATGTTAGTACAAGTTGATAGGGATAATACCATGAAGAGAACAGCAGTATAAATATATTAAGCATTTTTCTGAGGAATGTGTCACTTATGAACAGAGGTCAAGGCAGCCAGCAACTAGCAAAACTGACAAAAAGTACAAAAACTTGTCAAATTGTGCATAAAAATCATTGATTGACAGTGAGAACAATAGCAGACCAAGTAAACATTGATAGACAAACAGGAAAATCTTAACTGAAAATCTTGGCATGAGAAAGGTGTGTGCAAAAATTATCCCAAAATTGCTCACCAATGAACAAAAGGAAAGGAAAGTTGAAATTTGCATAGACCTTTTGGAGAGGCAAAACAATGTTCTGGGCTGTGTTATCACTGGTGATAAAACCTGGGTGTACCAATATGATCCTAAAACAAAGTGTGAAAGTGCAGAAAATGTTCTGTCAGTTTGAATCAAGAGACAAAATATTGCAGCTAAGCTTTTTTGATATCAGAGGAATTGTTCATGATTTTTTTTGACAATTGGACAAATAGTCAACCAAGTTGACTATTTGGAAGTTCTGAAAAGTTCGTGTGAAAAAATGAGATGAAAATGATCTGAACTTTTTGTCAACTTATGGCTCTTGCATCTCCATGATGTACCAGCTCACACTGCACTGTCTGTGAGGGAGTTTTTAGCCAATAAACAAATTGTATTGGAACACCCTCCCTACTCACTTGATTTGGCCCCCAATTACTTTTTCTTTACCTGAAAATAAAGGAAATATTAAAAATAAGACATTTTGATGGCATTCAGGACACCAAAGGTAATACAACAACAGCTCTGATGGCCATTCCAGAAAGAGTTCCGAAATTGCTTTGAAGGGTGAACTAGGCACTGACGTCAGTACATAGCTTCACAAGGGTAGTACTTCGAAGGTAACCCTAGTGATATTCAGCAACGAGGTATGTAGCACTTTTTTTTTTTTAAGATTGATTTCATTATTTTTGACAGAGAGAGACAGAGAGACAGAGAGAAAGGGGAGGGCCCAGAGCATTCTCCAGAGTTGCACGTCATCAGTTTTCCACATGGTTTTGTTCCACACAGATGGGCAAGGGTCACACAGGGCAGAAACTGGGCTGGGGGCCGCCTGCATGGGAAGCACACCCTAGTTCAGCATATGGGGCCATACTGGCTGGAGCCAAGATTCGATCCTCTGTCCCGGGGCTGCAAAGTGAGTGCTTAACCTGCTGAGCCATCCCGGCTTCCCCTGTAGTGCTTTTTCTAGGATGAATTTGCAAACTTAACAGTCAGAGCTTTGAATATCTATATCTACATAGATATAGACCTCATCTCTATATCTGTATTATTTGTCTTTTTTTTCTGATGTTTATGTTGCCACAGTTTCTTCTCCTCAGTTGGAAAATATACCCAGCATATCTTTTTTACCCATATACCTCTTACATTTATATGGCATTATGTTTCAGGTGAGTCATCAGTAAATAATATATGACCAGATTTATAAATATTTAATTTGAAAAGTTAGTTTTTGTTAAATTAATACATTAAACTTAACTAATTTATATAATTATGAATATTTTGAAATTGTATCTACTATTTTCTTTTATGTTTTCTATTTACCACATGTTTGCTCTGCCTTTTTTATTCCTACTTTTCCCTAGGTTAATAAAATATTGTTTTTTTTAAAAAAAGATTTATTTTATTGTTTGAGAGAAGGAAGGAGACAGAAAGAGAGAGAAAAAGAGAGAGAAGTGTCAAGAGAACCCAGAGCAATCTTCATAGTTGTACATCCTTAGTTGTGACACAGTTTCATTCCACACAGGTTGATCTGGGGCTACACAGGCAGAAACCAAATGGGGGCCTCCTGCATGGGAGACAAAGATTTTTATCACAATCTCAGTTCTTAGCCATTGTACCAGAATTCAGCATATGGGTTTGCAATGGCCGGTGCCAGGATTTGATCCCCGAACCTTTTGGTTACAAGGTAAATGTTTAACCTGAAGAACTATCCTGGCATCCCCAGTAAAATATTCTTTATTGCCATTTTTAGTTTTTGAAATGTATTCATTCTATTTTTATTTTATTTTTTATTGTTAAATTTATTGGGGTGACATTTGTTCATAAAAATTACATAGGTTCCAGGTGTACAATTCTGCATTACCGTACATTGTCTATGCATTGAATTATGTGCTCACCACCCAGAGTCAGTTATCTTTCCATCACCATATATTTGATGCCCCCTCCCTATGCCCCCACCCACCATCCCCCTTACTCTCAGGTAACCACTAAACTATTGACTGTGTTCATGAGTTTTCATTTCTTTGTTACTTTCAGTTTTATATTCCACCTATAAGTGAAGTCACATGTTTCTTGATTCTTCCAGTCTGATTTATTTTACTGAATTAGATGGGTTCAAGTTCTATCTATGTTGTCACAAATGGCTGTATCTAATCGCTTATCACTGAGAAGTAATCCATTGTGTAAATGTACCGCAACTTCTTTATCCAGTCATATATCAAAGGACACTTTGATTGTTTCCATGACTTGACCACCCTGAACAGCACTGTGATGAACATTGTGGTACATATATCTTTGCAGATTAAGGTTTTCAGGTTTTTTAGGTAGATACCCAGGAAAGTGATTGCTGAGTCATATAGCAATTCCATTCCTAATTTTTTTTAAAAATATATTTTTATTTATTTATTTTTGACAGGGAGAGAGAGAGATACAGAGACAGAGACAGAGAGAGAACTCCCAGTTCTCTTGGGGAGCTCCCAGTTCAGCATATGGTTCCGCACTGGCCGGGGCCGGGATTCGATCCCCGGTCCCCAGCGCTGCAAAGTGAGCGCTTAACCCACTGAGCCATCCCGGCTTCCCCCTTTCTTAATTTTTTGAGGAACCTCCATACTGCCTTCTGTAGTGGTTGTACCAATTTACATTCCCACCAGCAGTGTATGAAGGTTCCTTTTTCTCCACAGCCTCTTCAGCATGTTATTCCTTGTCTTGTTGATTATAGCCATTCTA
This sequence comes from Craseonycteris thonglongyai, assembly GCA_004027555.1. Taxonomy (NCBI): domain Eukaryota; kingdom Metazoa; phylum Chordata; class Mammalia; order Chiroptera; family Craseonycteridae; genus Craseonycteris; species Craseonycteris thonglongyai. The sequence continues at coordinate 6,652 of PVKE010020123.1, forward strand.
ACAGGTGTGAGATGATATCTCATTGTGGTTTTAATTTGCATTTCCCTAATTGCTAGTGATGTTGCTCATTTTTTCATGTATCTTGGCCGTTTGTATGTCTTCATGGGAAAAATGTCTTTTTAGGTCTTCTGCTCATTTTTTAATTGGATCATTTGTTTTTTGTTGTTATTGTTGTTGTATGTTTTCTTTATATTTTGTAGATATTAGCCCCTTATCAAAGGAATTGTTTGTAAATATTTTCTCCCATTCAATTGGTTTCCTCTTTACTCTATTGATGGTTTCCCTTGCTCTGCAAAAGCTTTTTAGTTTTATAGATTCCCATTCATTTATTTTTGCTCTTACTTCCCTAGCCTTTGGGGTCAACTTCATACAGCATTCTCTGAACCCAAGATCCATAAGTTTAGTACTGATGTTTTCTGCTATGCATTTTATTATTTTAGGTCTTATATGGAGGTCTTTAATCCATTTTGAGTTAATTTTGATATATGATGACAGTTTATAGTCCAGATTCATTCTTTTGCATGTGTTTTTTCAATTTTCCCAATACCATTTACTGAAGAGTTGCTTTTTTTATTCTCTGTTGTGTTTTTGTTTTTTTGCTTCTTTGTCAAAAGTTTCATGTCCTATATTAATTGGTTTATTTCCAAGTTTTTATTTGTTTATTTATTTATTTTTTATATCTTTTTATATTTTATAGAGAGTAATTGTTTTATCTTCAGTGCATATTTATTTCTATTTTACTTTTGACAGATAGAGAGAGAGAGACAGAGACAGAGACAGCTAGAGAACCGAACTGTGGGAACTCCCCAGTTCAGCATGTGGGTCCTGCCTGGGCCGGAGCCGGGATTCGATCCTCGGTCCTCGTGGCCTCAAAGTGAGCGCTCAACCCGCTGAGCCGTCCCGGCTTTCCCCAATTTAATTATTTTTTATTTGTCTGTATGTCTATTTTTCTGCCAATACTAAGCTGTTTTGATTATTGACACTTTGTAGTATAATTTGAAGTCAAAAACTGTAATGACTACAGCCTTATTAATTTTTCATAGGATGGCTTTTGTGATTCTGGGTCTTTTCTGGTTCCAGATGAATCTGATGATTTTTGTTTGTTTGTTTGCTTTTATCTATGTCTCAAAAAAATGTCTGTGGAATCTTGATGGGAATTGCATTAAATCTGTATGTTGCTTTGGGTAATAAGGCCATTTTAACTATGTTGATTCTTCCAATCCATGAACATGGAATATCTTTCCTTTTTTTGTATCTTCCTCAATTTTTTTTTTAAAAGTGTGTTATAGATTTCTGTGTATAAGTCCTTCACATTCTACATTAAGCTTATTCCTAAGTATGTTATTCTTTTTGTTTTGATAGCAAAACATCATTTTTTTAATTTCTATTTTTGAAGTTTTGTTGTTTGTATATAAAAAATACTGTGGATTTTTGTACATTGATTTTGTATCCTGCAAACTTACTGTATTCATTTATTACTTCTAATAGTTTTCTGGTGGAGTCTTTAGGCTTTTCTCTATATAAGTGATAGGTTAAATTATTCACTCCCAATTTGGATTCCTTTTATTACTTTCTCCTATGTGACTGACATGGCTAGAACTTCCAGCACTATTTTGAATAGCAGTGGTGAGAGGAGACATCCCTGTCTTGTTTCTAGTTTTAGAAGAAAAGGTTTCAGTTTTTCCCCATTCAGTATGACATTCACTGAGGGTTTGTCATATATGGCTTTTATTTTGTTGAGGTACTTTCCTTCTATATCCATTTTATTAAGTGTTTTGATCATAAATTGGTGTTGTATCTTGTCAAGTATTTTTTCTGCATCAATTGATATAAGCATATGGCTTTCATCTTTTATTTTGTTTATGTGGTATATCACATTGATCAGTTTGTTTATGTTGAACCATCCTTGTGCCACTGGGATGAATCCCACTCGATTATGAAGTATAATCTTTTTAGTGCATTGTTGTATTCTATTTGCTAGTACTTTGTTTATGATTTTTGCATCGATGTTCATCAGAGATATTAGTCTAGTTTTGTTTTTTGTTTTGTGACTTCCTTGCCAGGCTCTGGTATTGGGGTAATGTTGGCCTCATATAATGAATTGGGAAGTATTGCCTCTTCAATTTTTTTGAAAAGTTTGAGGATAGGCGTTACTTCCTCTTTGAATGCCTGGTAAAACTCATTAGTGAAACCATCTAGTCTTGGACACTTGCTTTTGAGAAGGTTTTAGATAATTGTTTCAATTTTCTTACTGTTGATTGTTCTCTTTAGATTATCCAGTTCTTTTTAATTCAGTCTAGGTAGACTATATATTTCTAAAAACTTGTTCATTTCTTCTAGATTGCAAAATTTGGTGGCATATTGGCCTTCATTGTACTCTTGTATGATCCTTTGTATTTCTGTGGTATCAGGTGTAATTTCCCTGCTTTCATTTCTATTTGGATTATTTGTGTGTTTTCTCTTTTTTCCTTTGTGAGTCTAGCCAGAGGTTTGTCAATTTTATTACGTTTTTTAAAGAACCAGCTCTTCATTGCAATATTTTTTTCTATTGGTTTTCTATTCTCTATTTCATTTAGTTCTGCTTTAATTTTTATTATTTCCTTTCTTCTGCTGAGTTTGGGTGTATTCTGTTCATCTTTTTCTTGTTCTTTAAGATGAAATATTGTGTTGTTTACTTGAGAGTTTTCTTGTTTCTTATACCTGTAGTGGTATAAATTTTGTTCTTATTAATGCTTCCTCTGCATCCCAGTAATTTTGGTATTTTGTGTTTTCATTGTCATTTGTTTCTATGTATTTTTAAATTTTAAAAAAGTTCTTCTTTAACCCAGTCAATTTTAATATAATGTTGCTTAATCTATCATCTATCTATCTATCTATCTATCTATCACCTATATCTATATAGATAGATCAATCTATATCTATATGGCTTTTTTGTTTGTTTGTTTGTTTGTTTTTGTGGTTGACTTCCAATTCCAAAGCTTTGTGATCAGAGAATATACTTGGTATAATTTCAATATTCTTACATTTGCTGAGGCTAGATTTGTGTCCCAGCATGTGTTCTATCATTGAGAATGTTCCACGTGCACCAGATAATAATGTATAGTCATGTGTTGTATGATAAAGTGTCTTGTAAATAAAACTAGGTCAATTTACTGTAATGTATCATTTAAAGGTCCTATTTCCTTATTTGTTTTCTGTTTAGATGATCTGTCCATGGTTATCAAGGGGATGTTTAGATCCCCTACTATAGTTGTGTTTTAGTTTTTTTCTCCTTTTAGATCTGTTAGTTGTTGCTTTGTAAATTTTTTTTTTTTTTTTGCCTCTTGGATGGGGGCATATATATTAATGTGTTATGTCTTCTTGTTGTACTATCCACTTTATCATTATAAAATGTCCATCTTTGTCTCTTAGTATCTTTTTGATCCTGAAGTCTATTTTGTCAGACATAAGCAGGCTATACCTGTTTTTCCCTGGATGTCATTTGCTTGGAGTTGTTCCCACCCTTTAACTTTAAGATTGCGTTTGTCTTTGTGGCTGAGGTGTTTCTCTTGGAGGCAGCATTAGTTAACTTTTTTTTTTTTAATCCAGTTTGCTACTCTGTATCTTTTTATGGATGAATTCATTTCATTCACATTTAGGGTTATGATTGATGTATGAGGATTTTCTATAGCCATTTTATCCTTTGTTTTCTAGAAGCTTTTTTTTTTTTTATTACTTCTTTGTTTTTTTATTTCCATTGGTTGTTTTAGTTTAATGGTGTTTATCACTCTTTTCTTCATCTCTCTCTCTCTCTCTCTTTGTTGAGATGTTTCCCAGTTATAAGTTCTTTTTGAGTGGTTACCATGAACTTTTTGTAAAAGAACATTTTATATATTCAATGGTTCTTTTTCTTAAGGATGTTTCTTATCTCCATTCTCTTTGGAAGTTTAAACCTTTACTTTCTCCTGTTTTAGGTTTTTGTTGTTCCAGTTTATCCCTATTTATTTTTACTTTCTGTTTCAGGTCTAATCACCTCCTTCAATATTTTTTTGAAATTTTGGCCTTGTGCAGGAGAATTTCTTCAGGTTCTCTGTCTGAGAAGCTCTTTATTCCTTCTTCAGATCTAAAGGATAACTTTGCTTGGTAGATGATTCTTGGCTGGTAATTCTTTCCTTCAATATTTTGAATACTTAATTTCACTCCCTCCTAGCTTTTAGAGTTTCTATTGAGACATCTGATGATAGTCTGATGGGCTTCCCTTTGACCTTTGATATCTTCAGTATAAATTGCCTTGAAGAGGGTCTGCTAAGATTTAAGTAGCTAGGGTTTCTCTTTCCTTCTTAAATTTGAGATTCCAGTTCTTTTCATAGATATTGGAAGTTCTCATTTACTATTTGTCTGAGTCAAATTGTCTGTACCCATTCTATTCCTTGCCTCCCTCTGGAATACTTATTATTCTTATGTTATACTTTCTAGTGAAGTCAGATAGTTTTTGTGGATATCTTTCATTTCGTTTAGCTCTTAAGTCTCTCTCTTCTTTCTTCTGTATCATTTCTAAATCTCTGTCTTTGATTTCACTAATTCTTTCCTCCATCTGGTCAGGTCAGCCTCCTATGCAAGCTATTCTTTTTTTATTTCTTCCATTGTGTTGTTTATCTCCAGAATTTGTATTTGCTTCTCTTTCAAAGATTCAATTTTCTTTCTGAGATCACTTAGCTCCCTCTGTGTACTCAAACAATTTTCTTTGATCTCTTTGAGTGTTTTCAGAATTATAGACTTAAATTCTGTATCATTTAGCTCATATATTTTCATGTTTTCAAGTTCTTTTTCTGCAGATTTTTTATTTTCTTTCTGAGTACCTTTGCTCACTGGGGCACTCATTGCTGTTGGAGCATTTTTTTTTTCTGGACATGAGGACTTTACTCCTAATAGATATGAAGATATCTTTCTTTTACTTTGTAGCTGCTATTGCTGTAATGCCTTATAATATGTTCTTTTGGTTATTTGGATTTTTCACAGTGGGAGACTTGCTAGAACATGGGCTTCTCTTTGACTCGGTTGCCCTGATCTCTGCATGCCTTGTCTTTGGGAAGATATTGTGGATGATGTATTCTATGCCTCTGAGATTCCACAGTAGTCAGATGCTGCCTTGTCTGTGCTTTACAGTATTTCTGGACCCCTCTGCTGTTTTCCATGGGAAGGGTCAGGGCAGGATTTGTTGGGAAAAGGAAAGGTCTGTTTGCATCACAGGGTAATGGTGGCTTTCCTTTGCTGGCTTTAGTGGGAAGGGTAGGAGCAGGACTTGTTGAAAAAGGTGCAGTTCTATTTGCATCACAGTATTATGGTAGCTTCTCGACAGTAGTTCACTGAAGGCAGGCTCTGAGAGAAGCTGGGAGGGGAAGGGAGGCAAATTTTGTGAGAGAACAAGGGAAAGCATCCAGGTTCTGTGTCAAGGCCACACAGTGCTCTGGGTAGGGCCCTACATCATCGAGGGCCACTCTGCACTCCCGCTACCAATGCAGTTCTGCTGCTGCTACTCAGCCACCAGAAAGCTTGCTTCCTGCTCTGGTCACTGGCCTTATGCTCTGTGGGCTCCTTACTCCAGCCATCTGACTTATGCTTTGGCAGCAGGACCCAAGCCTTGGTCACCTGCGCCAATCTCCTGCTGCTACAGGTGCCTCACTCTGGCCTCCTGCACTGTGCTATGACCTTCCTCACCACACTATGGCTGTTCTCCCTTGCACTCCTGCCATGGCATCACACTATAGCCAGCCATGTCTGATTCTGTCATCTTTCTTGTGTTCTAGCTGCCTGCGCATCCACTTTTGTCCATACTAGGGCTCCAATCTGCCCAGAGTCACTCTATACCTCAATCCATGCTCCCACACTCCCACCTCAGTCTATCCTCCACCGGTCTCTGGGTCAGTCTTCAGGTTGTTCACTGGGTAGGTCTCTGGGTCATGCTCCATGTCATGTCTCCACATTGCTCTCCTTCCTTCTCTTTCATTTGCTTACCTTTCTCCGACTTTAGGCATTTTATTATGATGAGTGGGTCTCTTAGCTGTGGCATGTATTGCTTAGGGATTCTTTTATTGGATTTTAGTTTGTTTAATTTGTTGTTCTTTCCAAGAAAGGTTTGAAGAGCTCCTCTCATGCTACCATCTTGATGATGTTTATTGTTACATTTTAATTTTTAACATGTACAGTTAATTAAACAACTACAACAATAACTTTGTCCTAGATATCTCAATAATTTTAGAACATATTTATTCTGATTTTTCCTTTTTCTCATGCCCATTTTTTTTTTAAATAGCATTTTAGTTCTGCTGGTTTTAAGCCCTCCAAAGAGTCATTATTGTTATTATTAATTTTATTTTTTTTATTTTATGCTGATATAACATTATCCACATATTTACCAATTACTTACCCTTTCTTCTTGCAGCCTACTCTCATCTTGGGGTTCAGTTTTATTTTTTTCTGAATTATTTCCTTTAATAGATAGTTTTGCTCTGACACAAATTTTCTCATTTCTTAGCCTTTGTTTGAAAATGCTTACCTTTTCTTTCTTGAGTCATATACTAGCTGCATATAGAATTCTATTGTGAAACCTAAGAGACTCTATTTTATGAAATTGGCCGTCATCTCAGAGAAAACGAAATTCAAAGGCCCCAGGAAAGAGAAACTCAAGCCTCTCCCCCCTTATCAGGGAGGAACGCAACTCCCCTGCCCAACTTCTGCTCCTTGCTCCACTCCCTGATATGATTATCCTCATCTAATCACCCCACCCACTTGCGGTTTTCTCCTTTAAATTCCCCTGCCTGCCCCGGTTCAGTTCAGGGCCGTCCTATCCTAGTTGTACTGGGAGACGGACGGACCGGGCTCGAGCTTGTATCAATAAAACCTCTTTTTGTACTTGCATCGGAGTTGGTCTCTTGGTTGCCGTCAGGATCACGATCTGGGAGCACAACATTTGGGGGCTCATCCGGGATCCCCACGGTCCCCAAGACCACCACCTGGAGAGGTTTACAGCACCAGTGAGTAAATTCAGTTGTCTCTGAAAACCTGTATCTGTCTGAGCGGTCAGTAGTGGGCAGGGTGGACGCACCTGACAACCCCGGCCACGGAGGACCGGAAGATGTTCCGTGTCCTCCCTCTAGAGGGAAATCCTTAGGGATTCCCTCATCTGAAATACAGGTCTGTTTTATGTTGTCCGTTCATCTGTGTGTCTCTTAAATTCTATTACTGTCATCTCTCCGGACACTTAAACTCTTTTCTGACTGACGAAATGACATGGGACAGACAACTTCCTCTCCCCTAGACCTCATTTGCGAACACTTCTCTGATGTCCAGAAGCGGGCCCACGACCTCTCAGTTAAGGTCTGAAAGGAAAATTAACAACCTTTTGTTCCTCAGAATGGCCATCATTTGGCGTAGGCTGGCCACCAGAGGGAACCTTCGACTGTTCTCTTGTCATGGCTATCGAAGACGTCATTTACCAGCCTCGGGGAGGCCACCCATACCAGGTTCCATACATCCATGTCTGGAAGGACCTGGTCGAGAACCCCCTCCTTGGTTAAAACCCTTCCTTCCAACCCAGTAACCCGCAAAGCCGGAGGATATCCTGGCAATCAAGAAGAATGTGCCTGGCCCCACTGGGGCCCCCACTGTGATAGCAGCCCTGATTGAGGCTGCCTTCCCTGTGATCCACCTAGAATGGGACTTCAATACACCGGAAGGTAGGGAGAGACTCCGGGTCTACCGCCAGGCTCTATTGGCAGGTCTCAAAGCGGCCACTGGACAGCCAACCAATTTGGCCAAGGTCTATGATTTGAGACAGGGAACTGAAGAAAGCCCAGCAGCTTTCTTAGAAAGGTTCATGGATGCTTTCTGGCAATATACACATGTTGATCCGGATAAACTGGAGTATCTAGGAACAATTGCTCTAGCATATGTCAATCAGTCAGCCCCTGACATTAAAAAGAAATTACAAAAGACAGAGAGATTAGGCGAGAAAAGATTAAGAGATTTAGTTGAGATAGCTGAGAAGGTATACCATAATAGAGACTCAGCAGAAGACAGGCAGATTAAGGTAGAAAGAAGACAAAACCGAGATTTGGCCTGAATCATGTTGGCCGCCACCGCCGAACTGGGAGAACATCAAAGACAACTGGAACATATGGCCGGTACCAGAGGGAAACGCGACCACAGATGGGGTAAGTCCCCCCTTGGAAAGAACCAATGCGCTTATTGCAGAGAAGAGGGACACTGGGCTCGAAATTGCCCTATGAAAAAACCCCAGGCTAAAATCCTGGTAGAAGAGGATGATTAGGGGGGATCAGGGTTTGAACCCTCTCCCCAAACCTAGGGTGACTTTGGAAATGGAGGAAAGACCCACCCAGTTCCTGGTGGATACAGGAGCTTGACATTCCATATCGCTGGGAGCAGGGGGCCCACTATCCAATAAAACATCATGGCCCGTACTAAGCGGACTGCCTGCAAGTTGACCGGTGGCAAGGCCCTGTGGAAGCAGCTGGCCACCAACGCGGCCCACAAGAGTGCTCCCGCCATGGGCGGCATGAAGAAGCTGCACCGTTACTGGCCGGGTACCATGGCGCTGCGCGAGATCCGGCGCTACCAGAAGTCCACGGAGTTGTTGATCCACAAGCTGCCGTTCCAGCGGCTGGTGCGCGAGATCTCACAGGACTTCAAGACCGACCTGTGCTTCCAGAGCTCGGCCATGATGGCGCTGCAGGAGGCGAGTGAGGCATACCTGGTGGGGCTATTCGAGGACTTATAATAGATTCTCCAGCTACCCGCAGCCTCCAAAGATAACGCCCTACAGGAGGGATACAGCAACTGGGAGACAGACCCGGCACCTATTGGGAACTGGACTTCACAGAATTGCCAAAGGGGACTTTCAGGTACAGGTATTTATTAGTTTTTAAAGATACCTTTTCAGGATGGGTAGAAGCCTACCCTTCATGGAACGAGACAGCAGCCGTTGTGACCAGAAAGCTGCTGGAAGAACTTCTTCCCAGGTATGGCTTTCCTACTATGCTTGGATCTGACAATGGCCCGGCATTCATCTCTAAGGTAACACAGGGGCTGGCTTCTGTTCTTGGGGCAAATTGGAAATTACATTGTGCATATAGACCCCAGAGTTCAGGGCAGGTAGAAAGAATGAATAGAACCCTAAAGGAGACCTTAACAAAATTAGCCCAAGAGACTGGTGGGGACTGGGTATCTCTCCTCCCCTTAGCGCTGTTCCTGGTACGCAATTCCCCTTATAAACTGGGACTGACTCCTTTTGAAATAATGTTTGGGAGACCTCCCCCCATAATTCCTTCCTTGCAACCTAAGCTTATAACTGACATGGAAATAGATGATAACCTGCTTATTCGTTCACTTCAAACCCTACAAACTGTTCAAGAGATCTGGAGTCAGCTCAAGGCAATATACCATACCCCAATGACACCTGAGCCCCACCGACATCGTTCTGGAGACTGGGTCCTGGTACAAAGACACTGCATGAAGGACTTGGAACCCCGCTGGAAGGGACCATTTCTCGTCATACTCACCACGCCAACCGCCATCAAGGTCGACGGAATAACGGCCTGGGTCCACCACACTCACATCCGGCCTGCCAGCCTCGTGGCACTTCAGGTCCACCACACTCACATCTGGCCTGCCAGCCTCGTGGCACTTCAGGACCACCTCCCGCAATGGAAAGCCTCCCAGGACCCTACAAACCCTTTGAGAATTTGCCTTCAAAAACTGTGAGACTGATATTGATAACTCTTCTTTGTTTCCCTATTGCCCCTGTTACCGCTAACAACCCAACCGTCCCCTCTTGCCCAGCTGATTGCTACAAACAAAGCCAGTCAGCATTGGATAGATTAAGAGGATGACAGGGCACCCACTCTTTTACTTGGCACACATTTGTACATCATTCATGTTATACTAGTGCTAGGATGTGTTCATACAGCAGTCGACTATATTGGACAGCCACTGCTAAACTAGGAAATTCAGGCACCAGCCGATGTCCAGGGACCCCAGTGAAAAATGTCTGCTTCACGCTTCAGACCCATTATGGGCTAAGTGACGGAGGGGTCGTACAGGACCAGGCTAGGAAGGTAATCTTAAACTCATACGTGAGAGATTAGGAGCTATACAGCTGATGGTTCTACACCCTAGATAGCAACACTTTGCCACTGATGAAGAAGCTGAGGATTGAGCTTCCTATGCACTAGAGAAGGGGGCAATGTGAAACCTAAGAGACTCCATTTTATGAAATTGGCCGTCATCTCAGAGAAAACGAAACTCAAAGGCCCCAGGAAAGAGAAACTCAAGCCTCTCCCCCCTTATCAGGGAGGAACGCAACTCCCCTGCCCAACTTCTGCTCCTTGCTTCAATCCCTGATATGATTATCCTCATCCAATCACCCCACCCACTTGCAGTTTTCTCTTTTAAATTCCCCTGCCTGCCCCGGTTCCAGGCCATCTTCTCCTAGTTGTACTGGGAGATGGAACAGACGGACCGGGCTCGAGCTTGTATCAATAAAACCTCTCTTTGTACTTGCATCAGAGTTGGTCTCTTGGTTGCCATCGGGATCACGATCTGGGAGCACAACATTATGATGATAGTTTTTTTTCCTTATTTTTTTATCCATTACTCTTTTGCGTTCTTGCTTCTATTGTCACTGGTGAGAAGTTTGGTGTCAGTTTAATTAGTGTTTTTATAGATAATCTTTTTTCCCCTCTTCAGGTACCTTTTATGGTCTTTCTTTTTAACTTTAATGTTCTTGTGTTTTTACTGTATGTGCCTTAGGGGTAAGGTTTTAAATATGTATTATTTTTTGGAGTTCATTTTTCTTTAACTGAATATTTATGTTTTTAATTAATTCTAAAAGAGTCTCATCTATTATCTCTTGGAATATTACTTTACTTCTTTCCTTTAAAAAAGTTATTTGATATTTTCCACCTCTTTGTCTCATTTATTTATTCACCTCTTTCCTCCAATTATTAAGTTTGGAGTAATGTTTAATCTCTTGTTTATCTTGTGCAGTGAAATTTTAATTTCTCAAAGATCATTTGCCAAAATTGTTCATGTATTTTTGTTCTTGAAACATAATTTTATTTCTTTATCTCTTTAATTGTTTTAAAGATAATTATCCAGGAGTGTTTTAATATTGTTCTTTATCACAAGTTCTATTATTCTTGTTTGTTGTGTATGTAATTTGGCATTGTGAGCTTGTTTTCAGCAGAGCTTTTTGTTACTTTTTCTATTTTGCTTTTTTTCCCATTGGAGTTTCATGCATACTGGACTTTGAAAAAGTTGCTACAAAGTAAGTTTTCATTTGATTTAGTCAAGTATACTTAAGATTTTCTTTTTATTTAAGATTGTTAAAATTGTTGTTATTCTTTATATCTGTACTTGGGTATTTCTGCTCCATCCTAGTTATAAATTTGGGCTCCCCATCTTTGTCTAATATAAGACTATGTTATTTTTCCTTATGGGAGATCTTTTTTTTTTGTCTTACCGAGTGCCAACTAGGAACAACTTTCTTATTATTTTCCTGAGCCACTGGATATACAGGTCAAACAGAAGTAACACCTTTCTTTAAGTTTACTGACTCATAAAAAAGGGTGTTACTTCTGCTGGACCCTGTAGTCTTTTTCAAGTCCTCTCTTTTATGAAGGTAACAGCTTTTCCATGGTCTGGTATTAGAGAGTGATTTCTGTTTTTATCCAAAACCATATCTCTCATTCCTATGGTGTACCAGGAACCAGCCTGCCTGAATGAAGTCCCTGAGTTTGAGCAGTGAGAATTAATAGACTGACCAATGGCCAGCTGATTGTTCTCAATAGGAGCAGCCCTGAATAGATTTATTGCTTATCTTATATAGCAAAAGTTTAGCATTACCAGGAACAGGCATTAGCCTAGCAAAGCACGGTATAAACAGAACTTTATAGGAGATTACAGCCCCTTCCAGTAAAGACTTTGATATGTAGATCATGGGCCACTTATTTATTGGCATCTGCCCCCTGGCCTTCATGTGAAGCTGCATATACACATTTTTCTATAACTAATCACCCAACTACCCCCCTCCCCCAAGGAAATGAAAGGGGGGACTGAGGCTTCGCTATCAAGGCCCCAGGTTGGTGTCTCCTGTTAGGTCCAGGGAACCAAAGCTTTGCCATAAAGTCCCCCTGAAACCTTTCCATTCAGGCTCTGCATGCGTTCCATACAGCTCCCCTTTCCTTATTTTTTAATTTGAGGAAGTGGAGTTAAGTCCAGACTCCCGCGATTCTTCGCATTCCGGCTCAGACACAGACTGGGAACAAACACAAAAAGATCAGTGCCAGTATTGTAATTACAATTCCAGGGACCAACAAAGTGGTGTCCTCAGGCTTCAGCCGTGTGTTGACCAGTCAGCCCTGGAGTGACCGGAGCAGGGCAGTTGTCCTGCTGTCTCTGCAGGGTGGGTCATAAGGGTTCTGCTGGTGGGTGGTCATCTTCCATATTTCAGGTCCCCAGTCAGTGGCTGCCTTCTTTACCCTGGTGTGGTGCATTTACAGAGTGATGCCTGCTACTTTACAGTTTTGTTTTATGAGCGATCTTGTTTTACAACTTTCCTAAAGTATAAGCTATTGGTAAGAAACAGGCTAAATATCAGTCCAAGTCTAGGGGCTCTATTATCTCTACAATTGAGCAGGTTCTAGAAAATAGGTCCAGAGTGAGCAGCTGAGACAGAGTAAATAACTCTACTATTAGTCATAAAATTAAGAGGTTTATCTGCCACATCAAGGGTCACCCTTATGGGTATAAGTTTTTCCCCTAGTACTATAGCGGTCTCTTGGGGAACTGCTGGGTACTTCAGACCCTGTTGGTACACAATAGACATTTGTGGAGGAGTTGGCCCCTATTCCCTTCAGAACAGGGGACAGTCCCCTTTCCAGTGCCTTTGTTTTGCACAAGGGCATGGCTGCTTTAGACGAGCAGGGCCCTCCTTATTCCAGAGGTCTGGGCTTTTGCACCCAAAGCAAGCTCCTTCATGTTTCTCTTCTGGGGTTGCTGGGGTGGCCCTGAGGTGACAGGTTTTGGCCCATCTATTACTGTGACCAAAAGTATGGCCTTTCTCTGATCTTGTCTCTGGTCTCACTCTTCCCTCCTTTTTAATTATCCCTGCTTTTAGTTACTAAAGACATTGAAATAAAGTTCCTGGCCTTTCTTAAGATTTGAAACTTTTTATTAGGAATGTAACTAACAATGTGTTAGAATAATTGTAATACCCCGCCAGGTGAGAAAAACATTAAGCCTAATATAAAACATAGAAAATCATTTTGATAAGGTATAGACCATTTTTCGTCAGGCATAAAAATCTTTCAATTCCAGTGGCAGACCAACAGTCCAAAAACAATTACCTATCTAGCATTTCAATCTTGTCCATCCTAACCATACATAAAAATTTCCTTCACAAACCTTCTACAACTTTCTAGTTTCTTTCTGAGCTTGTCTCCTTTTACTCATTCAGAAATAACCATCCTGACAAACTTTCTTTCAGTTCCTTCAAAATGTATTCCCATGCCCTATTTCTTCTCAAAACATACAAATTACATGCAAAACCCCCTTATCAATCAGCATCTATAACTCTATGAATCTTGGTTTTTATTAACAACCAAAAAGCAAAAGTTAGCATTTCCACTGGTAAATTATAAGCATATTTTGTAACTTTTAGAAGCATAAGTTTTGTTGCTAGTATCTCATATATAACATTTTGGAAGATGTTTATAACTTTTTTATCTTTTAAACATTGGTGAAAACAGAAAGGACTTTAAAACTCAAACTACTCTTAGTAAACATCTTCCTAGATCATATGATCCTGAAAAGAGCTTGGGTTAATTTTTATTTAAGCCATTAATTTCTTAAAGCCAATTAAACATTATATCTGGCAACATTCTCCAGGGGCAAAGATACCATTCCATATACAAAGCGCATATAGATATTAGATTATATACATAAACAGAAGTGTCAACAATTGCTAAGATGAGATTTCCCTGCAGTTCCAGAAAGCCCAAAACAAAAAAGGTGGGTGGGGGTGGGAGGAGCTTGGTCTTGGCGTCTCTCATCCCAACTTCCCAGCATCAAGTGTTTTCCTTTAGATCCCAAGGTTACATATACATACCCCAGCCATGGGTCAGAGGCCCCAGGGTCATATCTGCTTTTATTTATTTGGAGATGGGTATCTTGGTTACCCAGGCCTCTCTAACTGTTTAAGTTTGTTTTGAATTTTTAATCCCCTGTCTTTAAAGTCCTGAGATACAAATTGGTTCCTTTGAATTGCCCTGGGAGGTGAAGGCTCTTGTATCCCAAATACCTCTGATGTTTGTATTTCTAAAAAGTATGTAATTTTTAGAGCATTTGATCCCTAACAAGAGTCAAGAAAATTGCTTAAACTCTCTATTGGAGAGGGGCTGGATCCCCACCATTAGGGCTGAGGGGTGTGATGCAGGGAGGAGAAAAAATCAGTTTGAGGGCAAAGCAACAGCCCCAGGTGCCTCCCTGAGGAGATTTTCATTGCTAAAGCCTGCATGGACCTTCCAACTCACCCTGAGGGGGCCGGGATTTTGAGGATCATCCTGTTCTAACACAGGAAAAAGATATTTTTCAAAATCTCCCAAATCTTCTCCTTTTTTATTGGCCTGCATTACGGCTCGCTGTAAAGGAGAAGCCCCACCAGAAATTGTATTAGAGGGTAAACTGATCGATGGAGAGCACTAAGTTGGGGCAGGAGGAGCAGTGGGAGATATGGCTGGTGGCTTTAAAGGCTGTACCAGCGGTGTAAGCTGTCTTATAATATCAATGGGAGGCTTGCTGATGCCCTTGTCATTGTAATGGGCAGCAGCATTTTCTAATTCTGTTTCTCAGGGGAAACTATTTTAGCATCCCATTTTGAGTTTCCATCTTCCTCCTTTAATTCTTTAGAAATTATTGTCTTTTCTGCCTGTCCCAACAATTTATGAGCCTCATGAGAGGGATCAAAGGAGTCTCAAACAAGGCTCCATAAAAATGTTTCTGTGGGAAGTTTTTCAGGTCCATGTGTGATATACCAATCTCGAATATTTTTCACCGACCTTTCCCCGTGTTTTTATATTAAGGGTCCCTTCTTCAGGGAACCAGGGACAAATTTGCTCTATGAATTTTAAGAATTTTAAGATTTGGTCTTCTGAAACTTTTACTTCGCGATGCTGTAACATAGAGCGGACAAGCTGTACAAACAGCCATTGTGATGATTCAACTTGTCCCATACTTTTATAATTTTTTATAGCCCTCCCAATATGTGCCTAGCGAATGTCAGAGTTGCAAGACAGACAAAGGAGAGGGGAGGCCTCTGTTAGAGACCCAGACAGATGCCCACCTGGCTGCGTTCCTTACGGGAACTTAGGTGTGTCTTAGCTAAGGTGTACTCATATAAAGCCTGGGCCAGGTCACTCTCCAGATGAAGGGCGAATCACCATTATGCCATATGATGTCACCATGGAATCGCAGGTGAGGGGCCCACTCGAATCCCGTAGCTTTTGGCCATGGGCCCACAGATTCCAACCCGACCAGAGGACCGAGTCAGGCTACCACACACTCTCACATTTACACTCACACATAATAGAGGTTATAACATTCCCTCCCAGTATTTTTTATATTCTCTCTTTTACCGGTATCTCTTATTACCTCTTTATGCGCATTATCTTTTATTCTCTCATTATTTTTTATATTCTCCTCACTTTCATTATTTTCTATGCATGCACCTTTCTAGAGGAGTTACCCACCTTACCTTCATTGCGTCTTGAGTACTCAGGTCCCTGTTTGGGTGCCACTTTTACCAGGAACCAGCCTGGCTAAACAAAGTCCCCGAGTTCGAGCTGTGGGAATTAATAGACTGACCAAATGGCCAGCTGGCTGTCCTCAATAGGAGCAGCCCTGAATAGCTTTATTGCTTATTTTATATAGCAAAAGTTTACCATTACCAGGAACAGGTATTAGCATAGCAAAGCACAGTGTAAACAGAACTTTACAGGAGATTACAGCCCCTTCTAGTAAAGGCTTTGATATGTAGATCATGGGCCACTTATCTATTGGCATCTGCCTCCTGGCCTTCACAAGAAGCTGCATATATACATTTTTCTATAACTAATCACCCAACTACCCGCCCCCCCCTACCCCAAGGAGATGATAGGTGGGATGGAGGCTTTGCCATCAAGGCCCCAGGCCGGTCCATCCCTAGGCCCAGGGAATGAAGGCTTTGCCATCAAGGCCCCCTAAAACCTTTCCGTTCAGGCTCTGCACCGCGCACTATGGAACTATTAAAACATAAGATTCTTAGCCTGTGTTTTGTCTGAGGCCCCTCTGAAACTGTCATGATGTTGGCATATGGTTTTATTCTGCCTCTTTTGGATTTGACTCCAAAAAATTTGTCCTTTTAATTTAAGTCACATGTTTATCCTTTTCCTCATTTGATCTATAATTTCTATGTGGCTGTATTAACTGCAGATTGAAGAGTTATGTTAGCCCAGTCTACCATGTTTCCAGAACCAAATTTCAGAGATCTATTTTTTATAATGAAAACATTAAAAAAAGGTAATAATTTTTAAAATGAGTGGGCCCAGGATTCCAGGATAGATTAACCGGTTGAGCTCTTGCCTTGAAACCCTGAGGCCCAGGGGCCGAACTCCAGCCCCAGCTTGTGCAAACCCATATGCTGAATTGTGGCACAACTGGTAACTGCCAGGATGGCAGTGAAGTTTCTCACCTCCAATTCAAATTTTCTTCTTTTTGAGTGGCAGTTTTCCTGTCGTCTGAGGAGGCTTTTGAGAGCTATAGCTGATTTAAATGCTCCAAAAAGTTGGTGAGTGTTAAGAGTGGGAGAACATCTGTGAGGATGCTGGGAAGACTCTCTACCAATAAGGTTTGCTAAATCAATAACCCCAGTAATTCTCTATTCATAAGAATGGTTAATTTAGTCATTCTAGGTCGCTGTGCTATGGAATGAGTGACTATTTCAGAAGTCTATAGGAAGAGCCTATTTGGGTCAACACTCTGAACCAAAACTCATGAAACATTTGTTAAAAAGTTGAATTTTCTAACTTGAAAATATTTATAATAGTTGAGAGAGAGAGTTGCCATGCTTCCTTTAATGATTACATGGGACTCATTTGATATAAGTACCTTTACTTTCTTAATTCAAATGGATGTTCTTCATCTATTTACAAATGAGTGTGTTCTTAAACATTTGCTTGGCAATTTTGTGTTTTAGAACACTCTGCATAAATTATCATAAATCACAGAAGAGAAAATTTTTCTCTACCTCAGTTGAATTATCAAGAGTTGTAGATTAATGTCACAGGAGGCTGGTAGACGTGTGAGGAAATTAGCAGAGAGCTACCCTCAGCATGGGGACCTGTGTAGGTGGGCACATCTTTGATGGAAATAATTTTTTGTAAAGATGCTGTGGAAGTGAGCAGAATAGTGTCAGACCCAGGCAGGGCACAGTGCAGAAGCTTTTAGGAAAGAGAAGCTGACTGAAGACTGGCCTGCCATTGTCTCTTTTGGGGGTGGTTCTCAGGGTAGCGTGGCCTGAGCTTTGCTCCAGACCTTATAGTGCTGTTTGGGTGTCCTCTTCTGGTCACAAAGCTTCTAATGCATATGGTTAGAAGCTTCTAACCCATATTCTCTTCTTTACTAATACATATCTACAAATAAAGATCAAGTCCTCCTGTTCTAGGCAACAGAAAGCAACAGAAATACTATTAGTAAACTGAGAAGTATTTACCAAGTATCTTTGAAGCTCTCATTTGAATTTTCCCCACACTGAAATTGTATCTTAGACAAAATTATGTTGATTATGCAGAATTAAGAAGTGACTACACCCACATGTTCTGCGCACATAGGGTAGTTATTTCACAATCTATTTCTGCATATTTCAAGAGAGGCTACTGTAGGAGTATGTGTGTATTGTTAACCTGAAGTCATGTTACAAAAAAAGTTTAGGTCTAGAGTTTGAAAGTGTATGAGTAAAAATACTCAAACAAACAAACAAACAAAAAACAGAATAAACAAAATAAAAAAGTGTAGACTTCATTTTAATTTTCTTGCAAAGCTTGTAGAATTCCTAAAAACTAGCTCAAAATAAGCTCCATGTTACAGTGAAAATAAAAGGGCCTAAATCATTCTATTTCACATAAAGCTGAAAACTAAATTTTAAGTAAAGGTTTATATTTCACTATTTGGTTACACCTCACTTATCACAGACACTTAATTCACAATTTAACAAATCAAAATAAAAAGTAAAAATTTAAAAAATTGTCTTGAAAATTATTAACAAATCATGGGGGTTACTCAGTGGGAAGGAAAAGTAGGGGATTACCAAAATTCTTTGAAGACATTCTCTCTTATTCATTTATTTGTTTTTCTTATTTTATTCTAAATCTAAATATTCTACTTTTGTACTCTCTCCATAAGAAATCATTCTAAGATTTTATAGTATATTATTTTGTCTGTTGCTGAACTCTGTTCCTCATATTGCTGTTTTATGTGTTTGAATGTTACATTTATATAAATAATATTTCAGAAAATATATTACTGTGTTTTATACTTTTTTCACTAAAGCCCATTTTAAAAAGATGTCTCTTTGCTTTCCATGTTACATTCTATCTTTTGCTGCTACTGCTGCATTCATTAGACTCCATGAATGCTACCCTCCATTTTGCTTATCCAGTTTTGCAGGTATAGACATGCAGACTGCCTCTGACTCCCATCCATTGCCAGGAATTTCTTTCTATATTAGAAACTGTTGTGAGGATTTATCCAGATTTCTAATTTTTACCAGTTTTAATGGCAGTAAAATGATGTTTCATTGCTGTTTTTATATATATTCTCTGAAGATGGTATTTCAGCATCAGTTAAATAACAGTATTTTCAGTTTCCTTTTGTATAAATCACCTCTTCATATTTTTTGACCATTTTTTTCTACTGTTATTGCTATCTTTTTCTGTGTAAATATTGCTATGTATTTTCTATATTACTCTCTAATCAGTTTGGATAGTACAAGCTTCTTCTCTCAATCAGCTATCTGTAACCTTTATACGTAACCAGGAAAAAATTAATTTTGAAGTAAGCAAATTCAAGTTATTATTATTTTTTGACTTGAAGTTTGTGTATTTGAAATTTTAATTAAGAAAGCCTTGTGTAACATTAGGTCACAAAGATAATCTATTAATTTTCATTTATTAACTTTATAATTTTATCTTCCACAAAGAGTTGCTGAAATTTATCACATTTAGGTGTGAAATCATATGGAATTCACCTTTGTGTATGGTCTTAGATTTCCACTTTTCTATTCTAAATATAATGAGTTAATTTTTTCAGTACCACCTATGTCCTAAACCAGGGGTGTCAAACTGGCAGCCCACCTGGCCGCATGCAGCCCCCAAGGTAATTTTTTGTGGCCCACGATGCTCTGAAATAAAATAAAAATAGAAAAAATTGTTATAAAGTAAATAGCGCTTAGGGGAGATCGAGGCAATACTGTACACACAATTCCCTTGCTAACCCTTTAACTACTGAAAATGAGTATACACGTGGCCCAGTGCCTTTCCTGAGGGGCCTGGGGGTGTGTATAAACGTGCTGACTCACTTCTGGTGATGTTTGTAAATGTGATGTGGCCCGCGTGAATCTTGCCTGTTGCACCAAATGGCCTGTGTTTTAATTGAGTTTGACACCTCTGTCCTAAACAATCTTTCCTTTTCTCATTGATTTGTGGTGTAACTTTTGTTAAATGCTAAATATGTATATTTGTCCCTGGGATATGTGTGCTCCATTTCTATTTGTCTACTTTTACTGTAAAAATAAGCTGTATTTATAATTATTGCTTTAGTATATTCTCAGTATTTTTTCCTTTTTCTTCTTTTTCAAAGTTTACTTAGTTCTTTGTTGGACATCTATACTTTCATAAAGATGATCAGACAATTAAGTGCCTGAACAATCAGGTGGCATTTTTACTGTAATTACAGATAATTTGTATATTATTTAGTAGATAATTGACATGCTTATAATGTGAACCCGTTGAAGGCCATGGAATGTCATTTCATTTCTGTAGCTCATTTTTTTAATTATAAAATTTAAAAAGTTTTCTTTCTAGCTAATTCTTACAGTCTGTAGGTACGTTAAGCTTTTTGTTGATGTTGTGAAGGTTATCTTACTTTTATTATATGTATAGTTAGTTACTAAATTAAAAAAAATGAATTAGATGTTCATAAGTTGATCTTTTATCCAGAAACATTGGTCAGCTTATTATTTCTAATAGTGTATTGCTTTTTCTACCTAAGTGATTATATCTTCCACAATGAGTCATTGCTGCTTTCTTTCTGATTTTTACACCTACTATTTTTTCCTTCTCTTGACTTCCAGTACTATGTTTCAAGAATTCCAGTATTTTGTTGAACTATAGCAGAGATAGTAGCATACTTATTCCTTTTTCTACCTTAAAGAAAATACCGTATTTTTCGCTTCATAAGACGCATTTGACCTGCCTGGACCTGCTCTCCTTCCATGCAGTCCCTGCTTTCTGATCTGGCTGCAAGCTTCCCCACTGCATCATTAAGGTCCCCAACGTGATCTCTTCTTTGCAGTATTTGCTCCATAAAACTCACACACTTTCCCTTCCACTTTTTTTGAGGGGAACAGTGCGTCTTATGGATCGAAAAATACAGTACATTTCATTTGACTCCTGGTACTCCTTTCTTTTTTTTTTTTTTAATATTATTATATTTTATTGTTAAATTTAATGGGGTGACATTGGCCGGCAACAACCAGAAAGCCTCCCGATGCACAACCCCACACCGCACCACCCACGCACCGCATCACGCACCCAACCCCCAGAATCAGGTCCCCCTCAAACACCATATATCTGGTACCCACTCAACCACCCCACAAATCTCCCTCCCCCCCGCCCCCTCCTCTCCAGGTAAACACCAAACCATTGAGTGTGTCCATAATGCTGGTGCCCTCTCCCACCTCCCCTCCCTTTCTCCTTCCCCACTCCTCCCCTTCCCTCAGGCAATCACCAAGTTATTGAGTGTGTCCATAGGTCTCTGTGTCTTTGT
>PVKE010020124.1:0-27782 GCA_004027555.1 Craseonycteris thonglongyai
AAAAAAAAAAAAAAAAAAAATCTCACAATGTCTTTAAAAACTTGATGAATTTGTGTTGAGCCGCATTCAAAGCCATCCTAGGCCAGATGAGTGTGGTTTACAGGTTGAACTCATCTCAGGATCCCTGCCACCCAGTGTGGCTGAGAGCCCAGCACAGAGATTAACACTCAGGTTTGATGGCTACCTCTTCTCTAGATTTCTTCAGAGGAAGGCAGAAAACTCTTGTGTAGAAAATTGCAAATCGCTCCCTATGACCCAGAGAATAAACCTTAAAACCTGTAACTGGCATTCCAGGCCCTGCAACTATCCAGTTATTCTTCTAGGCATCCCCTCCTGAGTGCCCAGCCCTGGCCTGGGGCCCTGATGCCTATTCCATTTTTTTCTGCTCAGCTGAGTCCTTAGAGCCCAAAGAAAGAATCAGCAGCCCCCTTTCTTCCTCAACCCTCAGGAAAACTCAAAAATCCCTACTTTCAACCATCGATCAGCACAGTGTCAGCTGCCTCCATCATGATTCTCCCCAACACCCCAAAGATGCCTTGGTAGCATAAACATTCCATCAGACTTGGGACCATGCCTGGGCACACGATGAGACACTCAGTGTGTCATGTGATAGACACATTAATGCCCATGTCGCTTGTCTATCCCCCTATGAACAGTCAAGCTGCTGGCAAAGCTCAGCTCCTGGTATGCCAGGGACTCCTGCATACCTGTCATAGTAATCTCTGTGTCCCCGGTGGTCTCGGTCACTGCTGTACTGGTCATAGGGTCTCTTTCTGGACAGGTTGTTGGGTCGATAACTCCCAGAACGGTGGCTGTCCATGTGTCGCCGGTCCCCATAATGGTGGTCCTTGTACCAGTGCTGTTCATACTGGTGGTGCCTGTCACTGCCCCATGATGGATTGCTGTTGCCACCACCGTAGCTGAACTTTCTTTCCCTCTGCCAGTCTCCTCGATCTGTAGGGAAAGAAGAAATGGTCTCAGGCTGCAAGGAATGGCCAGATGTCACTTCAACCAAAGGAACCCTGCTGACACCTTTTTTATTTTCAAAGATTTATTTTATTGTTTTTGACAGAGAGACAGAGAGGAGGGCCCAGAGAAGTCTCCATAGTTGTATGTCATCAGTTTTTGACATGGATTCATTTTTACACAGGTGGGCGGGGTTCATGTAGGGCAGAAACTAGGCTTTGGGCCTCCCACATGGGAAGCACACCCCAGTTCAACATATGGATCCTCATGGGCCAGGGCTGAGACTCGATCCTCGTACCCCGGGGCTGCAAAGCGAGCGCTTAACTCACTGAGCCATCCTGGTCCTCCCACCTCCACTACACACACACCTTGAGTTCAGACTTCTGGCCTCCATAACCAGGAGAGAATAAATTTCTGTTGTTTAAAGCCACCCAGTGTATAGTGGTTTGTCACAGAGAGCCTTAGGAAACCAGCAGACTTAATCAAAACCAACCTTCTATGTACAACTATGTTAGGACCACAGATATGCCACCAAAATAAATGTTCCTCTACTCATTTTGCTGGTCTCTTCTAGGCATTTTTCTACACAGCCAAATAATAGCACTATCAAGGAAACCATGCAACTCAGAAATGCATACCATTAACGCAGTGTACAGTAAACCAGGGGCTTAAATTCACTGCTAATCCAGGATGGGTCAGGCCAGAGGAACAAGAAATTAAAAAAAAACATTTGACTTTTCAACCCTAGAATAACAAACAATAAAAAGAGACATCTTCATAATGTGAAAGGATCACTTAAAGATGGCTTCAAACCAAATGAAAAGATTTCAAACAGGGTGTCAATGTCTGCAGGACAGCACAGATGCTGAAGCCAAGTCATTTACTTCTAAAAAAAGCAAACAGTGCTTCTCTTTCTTCATGAACCCTCCATGAGGCAGGTCATTGCTTAGAAGTACTGAGCTCTTATGGAGATGGGTGAGGAATCCAGGGTTTAAACATAAGATTTCAGTTAGCTTAATAAGAGGTCTTTCAAGGGATTATAATGTGAAATCAGTGACATCACATGAGTAACACAAAACCAGTCTAATCCCAGAAAGAAGTCAGTACAACTAATACAACCAGATCTAAGCACATGAAAACTTGTCCAACCATCTTGTACAGTCATCACCTTTTAACCTCATCAACTAATTTGGAACTATTTAGATTTTTAAGATACAGGAGACACGAAACATCTGCTTCCCAGTAATTCTGAGTAGCTTACAGCAGAAGTTACACTCTGCCAAGACTAAGAAAGGCCAGGTGACCAAAAAGAACCTGCTTAAAGACATCAAGGCAGCCATAACAATCAGGATGAGATTCCAGGGGCCAGAAAAGCTCAGAAAAGGGTGGACGTCTGCAGCCACTGGGAGCTGTGTCTCTGAGCACAGGCAAGGGGCTGAGGAAGACACCAGCAGAGCCTCAGGTGGTCACTGTAGACTGGATGAACTCCACACACACACACACAGTCTCCCCAGAGGAAGTTTGCTGAATGTGCTGAGAGCAGAGGCTTTTTAAGCAAGCTGAGCTGAAATCCTCTGAAAAGACAGAGGAGTTTGGGGGCTGCCTCAAGCATGCTGAGGAGACCAAGATTCAAGTTCAAGACCTGCCAAGGAGAGAGGCAGAGAGTGCCACAGGTCCCTCTGCCAGGAAATCTGAAGAGCTAAGTCCCAGGAACAGGGGGACCGAGGTGGACTAGATCACGGTGATCTCATCCCACTTGATGTGCACAGGGCAGAAAAGAGTGAATCCTCTCTGGGGCATCAAATGGAAACCCTAGAACTAAAGTTTGGAAAACAGTACACTCTGATTATTATGGAATATTTCATTCTGAATTATCTTATACCATGCTTCTATAAATACTACATACTTTTTAGTCAATCCATAAGCTTTCTTCCCTTTTATAACTTTGTATCTTTAAAAATAACTCACACTCATTGTTACCAGGGAAGCAGAAAATGGAGAAATTAACTTCCTCCAATCTCCCCTTCATTCCTACCATCCTGAAGTAATTGCTATCGTGTGTATTTCCACATCTTTCTCTGTACTTATACAAATATATTACTAGAACATATACTATGGAAAACCGTTTGGCAGTGCCTCAAAAAGTTAAACATAGCATCACCATATAACCCATATGTAAAAGAATTAAAAATAAGCCTTATGCTCAAATTTTCGTTGCAGCATTCTTCACAATAGCTCAAAAATAGAAACCACCACCAACTGATAAATGGATAAACTAATTGTCGTCCATCCATACAACTGGAATATTATTCAGCCTCAAAGAAGAATGAAGGCCTGACATGTTACAGGCATGGATAAACCTTGAAGATATTATGCCCAGTGCAAGACATCTCTGAAGTGTCCAGAATACATAAATCCAGGGAGGCACGAAAGAGACTGGCAGCTGTAGGGGCTGAGGGCAGGAGGGAGATGGGGAGAAACTTAACAGGCATGGGACTTCCATTTGGGGGGACTGAAATGATTTAGAACTTACGTATGAAATGCCACTAACCCGATCATTGAAAATGATTAAGTTATGTGAATTTCATTTCAATAAATCTGAACATGGATTTTGTTGTTGCTACTTTTTCCCTCCAAATCTTTTTTATCTATAAAGCCAATAAATAATATGGCCATTCTCTTACTTATGGACATTCAAGTTATTTCCATCTTTTTGCCACCATAAGTCTGGAACAGAGTCTATCCATGTAAGTGTTTTTATTTCTACAGATCCCACATATTTCGATAGTTCAGATTATTTTCTGGAAAGA
Organism: Craseonycteris thonglongyai; assembly: GCA_004027555.1. NCBI lineage: Eukaryota > Metazoa > Chordata > Mammalia > Chiroptera > Craseonycteridae > Craseonycteris > Craseonycteris thonglongyai. The sequence goes on from PVKE010020124.1 coordinate 3,777, forward strand.
CTCTAGCAATTCACTCAGCATTTGTGTGCAATTCACATTTTAATTTTTGCTGATCTGAATGAGTGGAAAAAAAATGGCTAGCTTATTGTTGCTTTAATTTACATTTCTCTAGGAAATAGCAATGTTGGTAATCTTGTCATACTGACCATTTGAATTTCCTCTTCTATATGAATACCCTAATTCCTAACCTTTGCTCATTTTTGTACTTGGTTATCCTTTTATTCTCAATTTGCAAGGAGTCTTTCAATAATAAGTTTTAAATTTAACTGTCAATGTATAATGTAGTAAGCGGTTTCCTTCAGTCTATCATTTGTCTTTTGTCTATGGGGGCTATGTTCTTCTGAAAGTTGAAAGAACATCCTTTTGGATCTGTATTTCATGTTTTATATCACTGAGAAAAGAAAAACAAAAAAGGCAATAAAGTGATGGCAGAGAATAAAGCACTAATGTCCAGCTGCTCTTTGGGGGGAAAGGAATAAATGATACTGCTTTGGTCACCTCTTTTAACAACTCCACTTCATGACCTACCTGCATTACTAAAGTGTCTCTTGTTGGGGTGACTGTAGTTATCTCTTGGGTGTCCATGCATCTGTGGGCCATGGGAGGCAGGCAAATGAGACTTCTGAGGGTGAAGGCTGTGCGGGGTGTGGGACTGAGACATCAGGGAATCACGGCTTGAGCCTGAGGCCTCTGGTCGGAATGACTTCTTACCACCAAACATGTCATCCTTCTTCTTTTGCTCCTGTAACACAAAAGGAAACCAGAGGCTCTTAAGATCTGGGCCAAATTCCCCAAAACGGTATAAAAATCATCTCCCAATAGTTCCCTCTTGGTTTCTGATCTACCACTTACTACCTTCTTACCACAAAAATCTCACCAATTCCACTGAGCTCCTGCGGAGTCTCCGCCTCACAGAGCTGCATCTGCTGCTCTGAACTACGAGGCCAACCTCCACTGACAAGTACCTGTGACAACATATACACGAGCTGCTAGATGTCACCGCACGGCGCCAAACAGGCGCCCAGGTTGTGAACATCCTCAAAGATTCTCCTGGATCATGCAAAGCTAACGAGAACAAACAAACCCCAACTAGTTCAGGGGCCACTAGTTCCTGTGTCAAAGCTATCAAGCTGAACATCTAAAGGTTTAAGTAATACCACTTCGTTACCATACAAGCAAAATAATGAATTTAAAAACAACAGAAACTATGGTAAAAAAAAAGTTAGAAATTAAAGTGACCTAAACTCTCACCAACAAGACTGCCATTCAGCATTAGGCCCATGTCTTTCTAAGACATCTTAAGTGTTTTAATACATGTTTTTAAAACAAACATATTACTTGGTATTCTTTTTTCACTTAATATTACATATATTGTGAAAATGTCATGTGCATACTTATTTACACAATATTGTATTTCTGGTTGAATAATACTCCAAATAGCAACATTTCATGATGTAATCAATTTCTTAATGTTGCGCATTCAAGTTATTTCGACTATTAGACATATTTAAATTCTTAATTACCTCCTTAAACTTACAAAAGGAGAACTGCATGCTTTACTCTGATGAATCTTACTGAATCGTCCTCCAGGAAGGCTGTGACAAGGTAAGTAGGGTCACGGCTTTTGCTACACCGCTTACACTAACTTCTGACACCTTTTACATCATGTATTCAGCTTCTAACGCTCATCCTACTTTCCCTCCTTCCCAACTATTTCATTTCCTCCTGGGGCCTTTTCTGACTACTCTTCCAAAAACTTCTTATAATGCTTAAAACCTACACTAACATTCAGCAGTATCAGTCTATTATCCTGTATATTACTGCTATTTCATAGTCTTCTGTGTAAGATAAGTTATAAGCTCCTAGAAGTCACTGCCCCACAGCTCAGCCCAGTACTGGGCACAGGACATGTTCATGCACCAAATACTTGTCAGCACCTGCCCTGGTGACAGGCTAATTTAAGTAGGATGCATGTGGAAGTCAGCAGATCTGCCAAGGGCCCTGCCTGTACAAGGAACACTGTCCCGGCAGCATCAGTCACGTAATGCTGTGCCCACAGCCCCCGACACCACAGAAGGGGAGGCCATTTCTGGCACCTTCTCAGGTCTGCTCCTTCCCGTGAGCAGTTAGGACCCTATGTACAAAAACTGGAAGGACACCAAGTTCACAGGGCCCAGAAAAGCACAGAAGAAAGTGTTTCCTGCCCACAACCCTGTCACCTAGCAGGACGTATTTATATGCTGTTACAAGATGCACATCTTATGGATGGAGGTAAGGCCTGGCGAACAAATGATTCTAGGACGTAAGAAGATAGGGTAACAGCCCCTTGCCAGAACTCCTACAATTTGATTCCAATGCATTGGTGATTTTATCCATCAGGTCTTGCTGTTAACTACCAGTGGAGCTGAGAAAAACCGCAGCTAATACAGACAAGGGGCAGGAGACCGGCTGGGTGTGGTAAGCTCCTACAGCCCCTCTTGGACCTGCAGTTAGCAAGAGACCTGGTGAACCTTGTAAATACCAACAACCTATGACTCTTTTGATCACCGGCCCAGGGAAAAAGAGTAAGAAATTTTTTTTTTCTATGGAACTGTTTCTATTCACTTTGTATGAATTAAGACTAAAATTGTATTTTTACCTCCTCCTCTTGAGATCTTTTCTTATGAGCCATCTTGTATAACTTATGCAACTTTCGAGCATCAAATTCTGTAAACTTGGAAACAAAAATCCATAGGTTCCTAAAAAAAAGAAGAAAATAAAAGTTCTGATAAATTACAGTATCTTAAAAATACCTTTTTATTCTCTTCTGATGAAGCCAAGCTACTGAGTTTTGCTGGGGAAAACTCTCCAGGTATAGAAATGAAGTTACAAAAATGTCCTTTCAGGTCTTTGTATCAACAACACATCCTTAGATGCTACTGTCAACAGTCTGAATAAGAGGTCGGGAGATCAGCACGATGTCTCATAGGTCAAACCCCTCATTTCACAGGCACCCAGGATTCCCCCCCCCCCCCACCCACTTCCTGGACTCCGCCATGCAGCCCATCACAACCACTACCTCCCAGGGAGGGATGCACATACAATCGGGAACCTTGGTGTTGCTGCCTTGCCATCACCAACGCCTATCGTTTCCTCCTTACAACCCTGAGGGACTCCTCCCCTCCCATTCACTGCACTCACCCTAGCACAGCATTACTGTCAACGGGGCAGAGACTGATAAAGCAGATGTCACTCCCAGTGAGCCGGAAGAGGTGTCTCACATCTGCGTGCACTCTTTGTAGAGAGCAGTTTCACCAAACACTCGCTGGCCTACTAACTCACACTCCTGCTACAGCATGTGGAAAGCCATTTACCTTTCTTCCTAAGGCCTTCTACAACTCAAGAACTGAAAATCTCCCAGTCCCCTCATTGTCCCACTTCCGAGCCTTTGCTGAAGCCTGGCAACACTCTTCACCTAAGTCAACTCTGTTCTCCTATGCCTGGCTCAAGTATTCCTGCCCACTTCTCAGAAGACCCTCCAGACTACTCTCCCACATGTGCTTTTTCTTCCTAGAAAATCCTACTGTACTTGCTCTTGCAATTACGACTTAACCTGATGGACAGTTTCTCAGGGGTGAGCAAGGCCCTTCCTATGTCCAGCCAGGGCCATAGCACCCAGGCATTTAAACAGATAGACCCTGGTGCATAGCAGAAAGCTACCTTGTGGGTCTATGTACTGGGATGACCTTTGTTATCTTCCAATAGGGACTAAGTCCAGTGAACAGAAAGCCAGATGGCTAGGGAAGGAAAGAAGTTAGAAACAGAATGAATGGAAGAGTGACGTTTTCAAACATAAATTTTTATGGCTGTGAAGCACGATATGGAGAACACCATGACAGACAGTTTTCTTAAGTCTATTTCTCACTCCAAAACCAACCTATTGATATTGGGCATATTTTACAAAGACAATTACGTTAACTCTGAAGCATATGTTTAAAGTAACTGTGGCTTATGGAGAGATTGATGTTACAGTTGTCTTTGAGAAGTTAGTATTTTCTTACAATATCAAGGATTATATATAAATAAATAGACATACATCACATACCGGACAAACTAAAGGTCTGGATTAATTGCATTAATTCAAATCACTGCTGGAGTCACTGAGTTATTAAAGAGAATGGAAAAGTCACAGTTCAGATGGTTTTAACCTGTTTCCCCTCCTGTGATAGTAGAGAGCTAACCAATTAGTTACTATATTATATCTGAATATCAATTTGAGATGGGTATAGTAAAATGAGATGTTTTCTATTCCTTCCAGGTTTAAAGACCGAGTCTTTCTTTCTTTCTTTTTTTTTTCCTAATAGGCCTGGCAAATCCAGAATCAACATCATTCTTATAAAATAATGACACCACCCAACACACTCAAAAGACTGGTAGTTGTGAAATGACCCATTTCAGGATAGTAAAATCAAAGCCTGCAGGTATGCTACCAAAAGATGGCTTTCGTTCAGGAAGTATTTTTCTTTGGGTGGCCAAGTCACCTTTTACAAAACAAAAACAGACCCCCACACAAGGTCTGTCCAATCAAGGTGGGCAAGGTGGCCCTGGCGGTTACCTCCTCCACAGCTTGATGTGCTCCTGGTCTGAGTAGGCTTTAAGGCACTCAGCTATGCGGTCTCCGATTTTCAACAGGCAGTTCCGGGTATGCTCCAGCTGTTCTTGCACGTTCAGCCCCTTGTCGGGTTTGTCCAGCTGTTTGAGTGCCTTTTTCACGGGCCTCATCCTCTCCTTACACTGGACAGGCCAAGAATAGAGACATAAAACATCTGAGGCAAAGATGGCTCCTCCTTTCTCACTGTGCTCCCAATTCCCAGGGAGAATACAGCCCACCCTCAATGCCAAAGTCAGAGACACCTGAGGTACATGCCCCAGCACCACTGCTTAGCAAGCTTTTCAACCAGCAGCTCATAGGCCACATGAGGCCCAGGATGGCTTTGAATGCAGCCCAACACAAATCTGTAAACTTTCTTAAAACATTGTGAGTTGAAACCTACTCAATGCACCATATTCAGTCTGGCTACATGGCCTTTATGCATAATGCTTTTCCCTTGTCCCAGCATATTCTTCACTCCCTCTTCCTGGTTCCTTTTCCTCTTCCTTCAGAACCCAATTCAAACATCACTTCCTTAAACATGCCTTCCTGATACCCCAAATTGGTAAACTCCTTTTCCCACAGGATCTCTGCACTATCTGGTGTATCTCCTCCTTAGCACTGTTACAGTAGCACAAACATGACTTGTGGAGTTATCTGACTATCTCTCCTACTCAAATGTAAACTCTACAATGATAGAAGCAGTCATCTACTCAACATGGTAACTCTAGGGGCTGCACAACTGAAAGTATTCAATAAATGTTAGCTCAGTGACACTTCTGGTTTCCAAACGTTAAGGCCCCCTGCAGTCTTTCTGACTGGGAACACACGACATGGAATCCTTTCCCTAGAACTCTTTCTCACTTAGAAGAAGATTTCGAAAATCTCTTCCTGCAGCCTCTTCCAGAGCACAAGGTCTTTAGATATTAGAGGCAACGTGTTTCCAAAGTAATGTACTGAGGTTCAGACCAAGTGAGGCTGTGTGGCTGGCCTGGTGGAAGGGAGATCTGTAGCTACTAGCTCTGTGGTGGCAAACACTGGTGTCCCCCAATTTCAGGACTTACTATGCTGAACGTCTCCTGGTCCAGGTCATCATCCTCATCCTCGCCAATGGGGACAGGTTCACTTCCTGCTGTAATATGGACAGGACCCTGAGATCGCTTTGATTTACTCGAAGATTTGGCATCACCACCTTTAGGCTTTAAGAAAAAAGTGTTACAAGGACTCACTGTCTTTTGTGTAATCCTGCCTTGCAATCTGGACTTTTTACCTATGTCACATCACTACAGCGGGTAAATGTGATGGCCTCAAAATAATTGAAAAGGCAAAATAAAAGTCCTTTGAGACATCATGAAGTCAAACCCATATGATTACAGCTTAAACATACATCATTTCCCTGTCTCTAAACATACCCAATTATAACTTCAGCTTCACTAATGCTATTTTACCTTCTATTCCCTCATCCATAAAATGCACAAAAACATTATGAAGAGTTTAAAAGTGTAGGGTCTTGTATAATATTGTAGTAATTTTTGTTAATAGCTTATATATAAATATACATTTTGATATAGGGATCTGTTTTAATGATAATACTGTAAATGATTGAAATCTATATGGATCTGCATGAAAAATCTTATTTCTCCATGAAAGGCAGCAGCAGAATGGCGATATAAATAAATAAATAAATAAATATATATATATATATATATATATATACACACACACACACACACACACATACACATACACACACTAGATTAAAAATGTCTTCACATATGAAAATTTAAAAACATAAAACAAAGCTTCATTTATGATCATAAAATATGTAGTAGTATAACCACATGGATAGGAAACGGTTTCAAACCAACTTCAGAATAGTGTTATGGAGGAGAAAAGAAGGAGCTTCAATAGCATCAGTAATGGAGTGCATGAAACTCAAAATATAGTAGCCAAAAAAAGCCACTTGAAGTAAACAGGAAAAAATATTAACAAAAAGCTTTATCTGGGTAGTGGTTATATGGATATTTGTAATATTGTTCTTTGTGCTTTTATTTTTGAAAATATTTCACTTTAAGAAAAGTATCATCAAATATACGGTGATTAAAAAAAAAAACAAAAAACAGACGGTGATAGAAAGTGAGCTGATTCTGGGTAGTGAGCACATAAAACGATATATAAACAATGTAATGTAGAATTGTACAACTGGAAACAATGTAATCAATATCAATTAATGTCATCCCAATAAATTTAACAAATAAATAAATAAGTAAATAAATAAAATAAAACCACCTTTGCCCCAAGGCTATAAAAAGAAAAAGGAAGGAAGAAAGAAAAGTATCTTTCTGTGGAAGCACTAATGTAAAGATACCTGTCATAGGATGGTTATAATAGAAATCTGAAAGCAGTTTCAATATGGAAGATATATGCTTCAAACCTGTTACATTCAAACAGAATCTTCCTTATTATCTATTAAAATTTTAAGATGTATTTATTCACTTGAAAATTGTTTGTGATATATTGCTAAGTGGGGAGAAAACGCTATCTAAACAGTCTGACCTGATTTTTATTATTTGTTCTTTTATGCATAAGATAGAAGTTCCAAAGGTATTCATTCAGTAAGAAATCTACTAGAGTTACGACTAATGGTGAAATTACAGTAGTTGTTTGTATGTTTTCACAACGATTAAGGATTAAGTATAAAACAATTTCATCACAAGTCAGCAAGCATATATGCAACACTGTATCAGAATTCTGTGCTTTAGAACGAACTTCATCAAATCCCCAAAGTTAAGATAATATAGTAACAGGGTTTTTCACCCATTTCTATTCCAAAAGCTTAACTCTTGGCAGTATTTGGTTTGAAGCCTAAACCTTTTCAATGTTCAAATTCATCTGTGGATTGTGCTGTTGTTCTACCATGAATCTGAGAATGTATTTCAAGTAGTTACCTGTAAATGCAGATTTCTCAGCTGTCCTACCTCATTCAAACATCCCCTCTGAAATATGTAAAAGAGCACAAAACATCCCAAGCTTGCATGTTCCCTTCTCTCTGCAGGGAGGTGCAGGCCTTACTAACAGCCTCATCCTTCCTTCTTGGATGTACCCATCAATAAGACAATTCTGTTAGGGCCCTCAAATCCCATTCTGTTTCTAAATTGTAGAAGAGAATTTCAGAGACTGCAGGTCTATCTCAGTATATAGAATGATATTGATACCTTCTCTTTCTTGTCTTTTGACTTCTTTCTTTCCTTGTCCCCTTCTTTGTCTTTTCTAGAACTCATTTGTTTCTCCTTGTTCTCCTTGTTCTCTTTCTTCTTCTGTTTCTTTTTCATTGGACTCTTTTCTAAGCCATCATCCTAGAAGACAAACAGGGATATGAGCTACGGCCACTAACTTTATATTCACTCATTTACTTGCTGGAGAAGGAAACACTGCCCCCAATGGTTCTTCACTGCATCTACACTTGGAAGCTTGTTTTCAGGCATATAGCCAGTCTTAAGGCACTTACGACATTCTGAACTTTCTGGTAATAACCAGGGAAGCTTGTAGAGTCAGGTGTTCTTCACTTATATCTCCTAGCAACCTTTCAACAAGGGCATTATCATTCCCATTCCACAGACTGGAAAACCTGTCTGCCAATAATTGGTGAGGTTGCCAGTGTTTGAATTAAGATCTGCATGACTAAAATCTGTGCTAGTTCCTACATCCACTGATAATCTTCCTGGAGCTAATCTCAAGGCACAACTATATTTGAAGAGTAACAAAATAAAATCCATGAAGTGGCCACTCACTGAAACAACATACTGAAGGATACCAGTTTACTTTCCCCTTTGATTAGAGCAGAGGTTATTATAAACTGGCAGGCTTTGGGCCAAACCTGATTCACAGTAAGTTCTCTTTAGCTCACTCAACAACAAACTCAACTACAGAGCAGTTAGGCTCCCAGGTTAACCACAGTCCCCACTACTCCCTATAATCCAACAACGAGGCTCAGTGTCAACTGCAACAGATCATTAAAACTTGCAGGGTTCCCTTCATTTACTTCCATTATCTGTGAATTTGCAATTACTGACTTAAATGAATAACTGCATTTCTCTTTCTCAGTTCAGCAAAAATGTATACGTTCTACTTCATTTTATCTACTGTGCATGTAAATTAAACACATTTCAAATGCTTTCTTTTTTATACCAATTGGCACAATTAGCTTAAAACATAACCCTGAAATCAAGCCTCATACCTTTACTTCTCCTTCCTCTGATGGATTATCCGAGTGTCTAGGAGATGAAAAGTCAACACCATGCTCATCTTTCAGCCTGGGCACTTTGTTTTCCTTCTTTACTCGAGGCTTCCGCTTTTTTAACTTGGCCTCAAAATGGGAGAGAAAATGATGACAAAACTACATAATCAAGTCCCTTAAAAATATGGTCAAGTAGCTTAATGACTCAAACAGTAGCAGCTATATAATTCAAATAAGAAAATTCAGAGGAAATGCAAAGGAGTATAACCGATTTTACTGGCGGCAGAGTGGTGTGTGGTGAGATAGAAACACACACATGTGACTAACAGTAGCCCTTATACGTATTCGACACCACGTGAAAATACCCATATCCTTGAAACTGCTGATTCCACTTTTTGGAATTCTTTCTAGATATAATTCAAAAGCTGGAAAAACACCATACGTACAAAGATACAAATAGAGGTAGTATATAAAACATAGTAATAGTCATTTTAAAAACTCTAAAAGCGTGATGTATCTAAAAATAAGGAAAAGGTGTTTGCCTACTCAATCAGATATGATTTAGTAATCTTAACAAAAAATATAAACATGGCCTAATACATCTCTCCAGAGCCTAACTTACAGTATATGTTCAACATGTTATCTGGAGAATGATACTTATGATCCTATTCTTTGAAAAAGGGCACAGTATGGGATCAGGGTGGTTTTGTAAAAATTTCTTTTGTTCATAATACAGGGAAATTAATACACAAATGGCATAGCTCTAGAGCACTTAAGATTCCCATCTTTCTAGGTCTGAACTGAAATGAAAAGCTGGGGAAATTAACCCTGTTAGTGTTACCTTCTGCCAGCGGTACTAGCGAGAAATGAGAAGGGTAATTTAATAAAATGTATCACCTTAGGAAAAAAAAAATTATGAAGTTATTTTAGATATCCATATGCATAATAATACTATTCTTTTACATCATTTGAAAAAAAATGTAACTATTTCAGTCATACATCATACAAGAAAAAAATAGGGGAAGCTGGGATGGCTCAGTGGGTTAAGCACTTACTTTGTAGCCCCGGGACCAAGGATCGAATCCCGGCCCTGGCCCATGCAGACCCATATGCTGAGCTGGGGAGTGCCCCCAGTTCGGTTCTCACCAGGGAGAAACCCTGACCCAGTTCCTGCCCTGTGCAGCCCCTGCCCACCTATGGAATGACATTATGTGGAAAAACCAATGATGTGCAACTAACTATGGAGACTGTCCTGGGCCCTCCCCATTCGCTGTGTCTCTGAATCTCTCTCTCTCTCTCTCTGTGTCAAAAACAATAAAAATAAGTCTTTAAAAAAAATATATATATAATAAGTTACAGTGCTTTTAACTATGGTCTATGTATGAGCCGATATAGTGGCCTGTTGCACTAAACAGGTTAAAGGAGCTATAACGCTCAGGTGAGTTCATCAGCAACAAGGTTGGTATTTCACGGAGCGAGTAAGGCAGTCATAACTGAAGTCCCATTTCTGACTTAGCTGTGGGTCCCAATTATCCATTTGTTCCCTGGACCTATTACTATAAGTAGCCCAGATTCCGTTGTAACGATGGGCAAACAAACCCACTGGTCTTCAAACAGTAACCAGAACAAGGCTCCACAACCAGGGAAGCAGCATAAAGAAACAGCAACAGTATGTCGGGACCACTGGCACTGGGATAGAGGACGACTATTTTGAGGCAATATTTGAAGAGAATGGGTTGGCAAGGGAGTTGCCAGGATGTTTAGGTCAGCGGTGACAAGAACATTTCTATTGTTACCAACTGGCCATCACTGCTGAAGTCTCAGCAGCGTCCCTTATGAGAAGGCACCGTTCTGTGCACCACACGGACAGGGCAGCTCTTCTCCTAACTCCGCAGGCTCAGGACCTCAGCCCCCCAAAAGGTGAAGCTGACAGTGCACTCACCTCTTCCCCGCCTGACACGACCCCCTTCTTCTCCAGACTCTTCCTGAGTAACTTTAGCAGGTAGTCTGCGCGGGTCTGCAGCTGCTTTCCCTGAGGCTTCTTATCTGTCTCCATAGGCAGAATCTTCAACAGGAAAGGAAGAGAAGTACCCGCCACCACCAGTGTCCCGGTTAGTGGATCAGGATACACAGAGACAACAAAGACCTGAGCAGTCTTTTCCCTCCCCAACCGCCCAAAATACAGATACAGCCTCAGATCCTATCTCATGTCCATGGCTCCCAGTCACTGAAAATCCCTCATGAGCCGTTCTCGTTTTACAAAATGGGATGGAGAAATCCAGCTCTCCCACTGGCTCCTACCTGTGCTGTTAACAGGGTAGAACAACTCAGGTAGGAGGGGCTTGTTGGCTTCATCTGCTAGAGCATCCCAGCCGTCGTGGATTTCCTCCTTCCAGGAGCAGGGAATCCCTGGAGCTAGGTTAAAGCTTCGTTTTAGATTGAAAATGCTTCTTAGAGCATTGCCGGAGAGCACTAAACTAGGCCAGGACAGGCTCCGTCCCTACCACAGTGGGACCTCGTAGCGCTTATGGCAGGGTGCTGTCACCCTCTCAGAACATCATACATGGGATGAGAATTGTCTGATGTGCCAGGAAAAGCCCTGCCAAGAGCACATCCACTAAAATTTGAGCCAGCTGCTTTCCCTGCCTACAGCTTTGAGCACGGCCTTACTACCTGGTAGCCCGCTTGGTAACTGGGGTGGGAGGCTCAGTTTTGTGGGAGAACTACAGCCAAAGCTTAATTCCATTACAAAAAACACCAAGGTGTGGCTCCTTCAATTTTTTATGCAGAACTGCTTCAAATACAGTTTTAAACAAAGGGCCAACAACTAAGGCTGAGAAATGCTTTTACTGTTAACAATCTTACCCTGGTATTTGTTGCAATGAGATTGACCTATAATAAAAATCAGAATTTTAAGATTTCTCCTATAATTTCCCCAAAATTTAACCTGGCTATTTATTACCTTCATCTATGAACTAGTGCCACAGTCCACTAAAGATAGTAATGTTTCCAAGGATAAAGAAATTTGATGCCCTGCTCCACCCCTCCACCCCCAAAAATAGTTAAAAATAATATAAAAATATTGACAAACCTAGGAATCTCCAGCATCACAGAGTTACTTACTTTGTCCGTTAACTTAAGCTCTGGATCCGTTTTAATTAACTCCCAGTTTCCATAGCCATGCTCATAAATTCCCAGCAGAAGGCGAGAATCGTCCTCCACTCCCCACTCTACGTCGAAATGTGCAGCTTTGACACGACAAGTTAAACAGTATCTAAAGAGATTTCAAACGCAGGAGGACATTAGGGAGAGCCTTTCTGATTTGGAAAAAAACCACAGAGGAGCACAGGCAAAGTCCTACGGTATGTTAAAGCAAAGTCAATGAAAACACTACATTAACTACATATAACTGTACTTCAAGTCTATTTTCTTATGGCGCAACCACCCAAGCATATGGGCATATAACACACTCACTTTTTTTTTTCTTCAGGGTCCACAGGGATAGATTTATGCAGCATCTCAAACTCTTCTTCATGTTGTATAATGGATTTCACATTAACCTGAACCCCAGATATCTTGATTGTGGGGCCTCTCTTTTTCCCTGGTCCTTTCCCTAAAAAATACCAATTTCGCATTAGTTAAATGAGAATTCATGAAGTCCCACAGATAAAAGATTATCAGCAAATCCTGAATGCTTACTTCCTCAAATTATCTGTGTCTTAATTCCAAAAGATCATCTATAAGGTAAAAAAAATTTCTAAATTATGGTTTGTAAAATAACCTCTAGATAACCCAGTTTTATAAAATTTAGGTGTTTTTTTTAATCAGTTGGCGCTTTAATTATATTCCTGTTTTATACATTGGTTCTAAAATTAATAAAATTAATAACAACAAAAAAAACATTTTGAAGGGATAACTATCTCAATTGCATAATTTTTACAAGAATTTTAAAGATATAAAAAAGTATGAGATCAAAGCTCATACCTAACACATTTGAACTGAGAAAATAAAGATGTCATGGAAATGCTGCCCTAGTCCTTGTTTCAAATTAAATCCCAGAAGTGAAAATGAAACCTAGTCAACTCTAACCACAGAGTCCAAGTTGGAATCCAGGAGAGAACCTGTCTGTTTAAGAAGAAAGAAGGCTCAGAGTCTGAGAAAAGATTGAATTTTTTTTTAACATGCAAGTCAATGAAATGGCACTTAAAATCACAGACAATATTTAGGGAAGCTTATGTAATCCACTAGAATTTTACTTGCAAATGCTATTCCCCAAAACACTAAAGAGAGCTGGGTAAGAATGTGGTAAAATATGAAAAGCCTTGCTCTGAATATCAGAAATTCAGGATTTATTTCCAAATCTGTACAAACAAATCCCCCCACCCCCACCACTCCCTTCACCCCTTCTAGTTATTAACCTCTCTGGGTCTGTTTTCCAGACTGCAATAGAAAAAGGGGCAAAGGATAAAAGACACAATTTGCAAAAAAGGAAATTTGAGTGGTTCTTACAGATACTCGTGATAACAGAAATGGAAATTAAATATATACCCATGCCATTTTTAACCTATCAGGTTGAGAAAAACAAAAAATTTTAATGTGCTATGTTGCTAAGACTGAGACACAACAGACACTCACTCATGCAATGCTGATGAGGGGATGGTGCATAATGGCATATACATACAGAATCCTTTACTACAACTCTATAGAAAAGACGGGTAAAGCTGCATGCTCACTAACATGCTCACTAACAGGACACTGATATTATATATATCCATAACATACTATGAAGTTCTTAAAAAGAAAAAAATCAGGCAGTAGAGAAAAGATGAACCATTTTTAATGAATAGTGCTGAGACATACAGTAGCCATGTTAAAAAAAAACAAAAAAACGGATTCATCAGAAAAAACTTGAGGTTTACATTTGGATAGATTCTGGGTGCTATTTGGATTATTGTCCAAAACACTCAAGTTATTTAAGTTTCTTTTGCAAAAGAAATTTTCTTTCCTGTATTTAAGATAGTTTTAAATTCTAGTACTTCAGTAAAAGCCTTCAAAATAAATCCCAAAGTGCAGATACTTCTTTACGTAATGGTAACAGCTAATACTGCATGCCAGACAATATGCTAAGCATGTTACATGCATGAAATCTATTCAAGTAGTCAAATCTCTGAGGTAGGCACTACTACTCCGTTTTTCAAATGAGCATGTTAAAAGGCTACCACACGTCTCAGGTCTTGCAGCTGAGAAGTGACAGAACCGACATTCTGGGTAAAGTGGTTGCCTCCAAGGCCACAACACTCACCCACAGGTGGCAGAGCACTGGCGACCCGCTGACTTACCCTCGCTGGCATTCTCTTTGAGCTGCTCTTCATATTCCTGCATTGCTGACACGCAGCTGTTATGGATCAGTTCCCCCAGGCGCTTCAGGTCAGCGACAGACTTATCTACCAGCTCAGCATCACGTGCTATGCACTCCAGCCTGAGGACAGACAGACACAGGGACATTTCAAGGCCCTGTGCTCACCAGTGTCCACAATATAACACTGGGTCTTACAAGTAAATAAGCTTGTTCCTGCAAAGACACTTTTCTCTACATTCCTTAATTTGATTATTCCAAGACTCTGACAAGAACCTTGAGACTGTGACTGAGGGCTAAGTTACTCATTTTCCATCATAAAGAAATTTGCCTTGGAATAGTCCATGAAGTAAATTCAAAAGACAGAGGGTTTGAAATGGTTCAGTTTTCCTTGCTAACTAAAAGGGCTATCTGATAACGGTAGCAGGGAAGCGCAAGAAGATTGTTTTAAACTACTTTGCTTCCCTGGTGCCCACTTTCCTTTCTCCAGCCTCCTTTCATTCACTGAAATGTTTCCCTAGAAGCAAAGAAGTTACTTCTATGTTTTGTTGACTTCTAAGCCATATGGCATATGTGACTACCTTAATGTCTAAAAATCAGGCCATCAAAAGGTGCCAGGTCTTAAACAGAGATATTAATAGTACACCAAAGGAAGAAACTGCAACATAACAAAGTGAAAGAGAAGCAGATAAGGAGCTATTGCAAAGCTTACCGTTCAAGAGGGAGACCAAACTTCTTATACGCCTTGATGAACCTAAGAAGATAATAAAACGCATTAAGAAACAAGAGACTTTAGTTATGTTAATGCAAATATATCCTGTGATAAAAGATGAACAGTGTAAACTGACAAAAATAGATGGAACCCAATCCTTACAACAGGCATTAAATGAATGAACGTTCAATGTTCAATACCTTTGAAAATGGCCCTTTAAAATAATGAGTGCTAAAATCTGTTCAAACTAAAAATCAACTTCATTCTCAGTGAGTGATCATGACACTGCTTAGGGACATTCATAACTGAGTATAGTGACTTAACTCTAGTATTACCTTTTTCAGAAGGTACAAGTTTTATAATAAATGGTTCAATCACAAGTCTTGAGATAAAACCCAAAAAAAATTACGGTAACTGGTCTATCCAGTCCACTACTGTTACTTTCAATTCCACAGTGCAATATTTTTCATTACTTTCTGGTCAAAAATACAACTTTATGATTTTTAGGACTGCCTCAAGTATTTTTGAGAATATGGCAAAGTACAAAAAAATATGATTTGACCCTTCTTAGGCAAAACTATTTGGGAAACTGCTTATTCCTTCTGCTCACACTTATCTCCAAACAAAACCCAACCTAACCTACAAGTCTCCACACTGAACCATGCTGTATGCCGAATCCATATGCCACCTGATCCTCTCCCTATAGCTAACCACTCACACTGTCAATACAAAGTAAGATGTCACAATACATCACAGGCCTCACTGTGACATGTCATGCCAAATCACTAAAATAATCTGGTTACCTAAAGGTGTAAGGAGAGATACTATGGGGTAAAAAATTGGAAACAGAGGGCATGGTGACTAAAGAAAATGGGGATAAATGTGACACCAGCTAAGAAACAATATGAAAAGAACAGCATGGCTACAAGGAACAGGAAGTTGTTAGGTGTGCAAGTAAACCTGAGGATTATTCATTCCTCAACGCTACACTTCTCTTTGACATAGTATGACATTTGGGATTTACTTCAAAATAATGATGAGACAGAGAAGTACTCCTGAGATGATGTACAAATCAGTCTTGCCTTTCCTGTTGGTACTGGCCTCTATCTACTCTTTAAGTGTCAGGGGTCCAATCAGCTCAAGGCCAAAGTCATGCCCTTCCAAACAAGGCCAATGAAAGCAGAGACTCCACCAACCTGCGGATCTCTGCATCAGTAAATCCCTCCACAAGGTCCTTCCGCACACTCCGGGGGCGCCCTCTACGCTTTGGCTTTTTGTCATCATCAGAGTCATCCGTCTCACTCTCAGAGGCAGAGGATCTCTGGGCCTGCTGCTTAGACTCGGTGTCAGAGTCACTGTCATTTGTCTGAGCCTGAAAAGGAAAAGTCCCATTGTAGCAGGTGCCAGGTCCAAGAAATCTAAGGACAAAGTCCAACCCATCGTAATTCTTTGGTACTCAGAGCTTCCCATCGCATCAGACAAATATGGAGGCAGATGTCATGTAAGGAAGGGAGGCCTGCTTGGGACAGTCACACGTCCAGAGACATTGTAACGTAATTAAATAAACAGGATAAAAACATTTGCATGTGTAGGTTCATGTTGTCTTTATTGGGAAAGTTTCTTAACCTCTTTGTGCCTTTGTTTTCCATTTGTAAAATGGGAATTTAATAGAACCTATAATCAGATTTTTCATAAGAATTAAATGAGTCAGTAAGTGTAAACGCACTAACTTATGCCTGACACAAAGTGAGTTCTCCGTAAATAAAAGCTACTGTTAGCTAAGATCTTCTAAGATCTTGTACAAACACAAGTCTGTTATCTCCAACAAACTGTGTAGTAACTAACTACAATCTATGCTTTGATGTTACTACAAAAATCAACTTAGATAATGACCCAGCTGGTGCTTGTTAAACTTTGAAGTGCACATCTATAATCTCTCATATTTATACCAAGTGCTATGAACAAACACTTAAAAAAGAGGTTTGCAAATTAGAAACAAACTGAGGATTATCGGCTCTAAATTCAACAACAAAATGCACACTTTTGTCAAACTCAAATCCTCTTTGGCCACCTCACAAACAGCCAGTGTGCAAAGATGAAATGCCTCCGGAGCCCTAGGTGAATTTCCATGTGCCTCTGCTGGGCCCCCTAGAAATCAGACCTGGAACCCTCTAGGTCAGGGCCTCTTCCTAGAACAGTCAGCACTTCTGCAGCCTGTACAGCTGCAGCACAGAAAGACACATGTGTCTTTAACCTCACTGGGTCACCTTTTTAGTGGAACTCCGAATTCGAGGCAACATGTAAATTTCTTCCAGCTCCTTCTGCCGCTCCTCCTCCTCTACTCTCTTCCTTTGCTCCTCGGGAATAATCTCATCCCAGTCCTTGTGAGGACGCTCTTCCAGCTCTTCTTCATCTTCCATTGTTGCAAAGTTGGCAACCTTAAAACAAATGGACAATACACATTTTCCTATTTTCCAAACACTGTCTACTGAAACAGCAACTCACAGTGTTTTTAACTAAGTGGGGTGCGATGACTACTACTATGGGGACTCCTGCGATATATATAATCAAAGAATCAGTTTCCTATTACACTCTCCCTTGTTCCCCCAAAATCAACTTGCCAATCCCTCAAATCCATCAGAAATTTTACTGAAAAGTAGGAAAACAGATATAAACTGTTTCATTAACAGATTTGTTAAATCATACATTTTCTAAAAAATATATACTAATTAGAAATTTCAGATTTAGATTACAAAATTATAAATGGCTACTGAATAGAGCTCATTTGAAACAATGCCTAACTCAAAGCACTAGCTGTCATCTAGCAAACTTGTTTCCTTATTGCTTTTTATCAAAAATATAGAAGCTAAAGGTATGTAAGTATTTCAATGCTTGAAATGCACTTCAGTCTTAATTAAAACAAGAACGTAAAATGCAAAAGTTCAAAGATACCTGGATGAATATTCCATTTACTTTACATCTAATATTTAGTATCTGATATCTGTTTGTACTAAAACTGTATGTATCCCAGGAAGAAAACCATTTACGTGTACGCATTTCACACTCAAGACTATGGCTACAGAGAAGTACTCACCAGCTCTGGCCAGACTCTGAGGAGTGGTGAGCAGACCCCAGGCCTAGGCTCCACATTCTTTGTATTCCTTCCCATATAGATTTTACAAGTATAGTGAAAGACTTTGGAGGTTCTATTCCTCAAACAGGCATTGAGTTGACAGCGAAGTCAGAACTTTCTGACTTTTAGCCAAAATTAACTCTAACTTCCTACATGGATATTGTGATCTTCACAATCAGATTTTTAAAAATTCCACGACAAAAACAGTAATTCTTGAGACTGAAAATTTAACGTTTCTCTATTTTGTAAAATGAATCATCTCACCAATCTCATAAACACTGTAATTACTAGAGTTCTGAGACTTAAAACTGCCAGATGAAAATGGTATCAATCGATATAAATACCAATATTGTATACATGTATGGTAGTTCATGAGGCTGAAATTTTAACTTTCCCAAGGATGGTGTAGTGGTTAAGAGCTAGACTAAAAAGGCCAGACCGGCTGCCCAGGAAGTAATCATGACTCCTTGTATGTGTGACTTTAGGAAACCTGTCCACAATGATTTCCACACCTTAAACTGTGACAGGAGCTCATCTGTTGCACTTGTTGACACTTCGTTCTCTCTGGTTTCAGCCAAGCGCAAAATTTCATCTATATCCATCTCCTAAAAGAATAGCGACACAAATATGATAAAAAAGAAAACAATAGCCAGCAATTACTGAAAATGTTTGGTGCAAATAAACTGACTCTCTTCTCCGATATTTCATTTTTTTAAGAGGAAAAAATCCAGCCATTGTCAATATACCGTAACAAGAATGATTACATAGCTAGATACTTTCCGGACAGCCCTCATATTTTTTTTTATGGTCTCAGCTTTACATCCTTTACATCTGATGTTTCAAACTATTATTTATACAAATAAGGTGAAACTTCAGAAATTACAAGAAATAAATTTGAAATAACAAAAGACCAAGACTCATAATCTGCTTCCAGAAAAATTTAGACTTGCACAGATACTTGTCAAGAAAAAATTTTTTATTCATTGTTAATTACCTGAGGCTCTGACTCCTCCCCTTCAAGTTCTTTGAAGAGATCCTCTGCCCCAAATTTCAAAATGGCTGTCAGCTCTTCTTTATTAAAAGGATTCGAACTGTAAAAATAAAATGGAGTTGTAATCTCTTAGGAATGTCAAGTGGTCTCTACATGATTATACTACATATCTATCCTTCATAAAGGGGTCAAATTACTGGTAAAAATATAAATTCTGCCACAAGAAAAATGATCTCTCAAATATATATATATTTTTGAAATCTACAGAATGAGTTTGTGGTGGTAAATAAAGGAACCCAGCAGAAGTCTAGGAAATCAATTGTTTTATTTTCTTGTTCGCTCATGTATTACATGGTTAAGCTAGAACAACATAAAAAAAGAGAGTGCGCTTTGTTCTTTGACTAAAAGTTATCATTCGCCAAGAATTTTCAACCTTCTCACCTCTAGTCCAAATTAAAAAACCAAGCTTCTTCCACCTAGGTTCCTCATTAGTGGAAAATTATCTGAAAATATTCTATTTAGGAAGGGAGCTCATTTGACTTTACCTATAACACAAGCTACAAGACTGCCAAAGAAAACACTCAATAATTTGGTCAAAAAATGTGAACTCTATTAAGAAAAATAGTTGTTTCAAAATAAAGACAATTGAAACTTGACTATTCTCCTTCTATACCCTTCTGTTTCAAAAGAAAAAAATAAGCTCTGCACAAATACTTTTACCAATAGGAAATCAGCTGCCAACTCAATTTTCTCACTGAAAAGTTCAAAATGACATTGTGCTAGCATGAAAGCCTATCAGAGAGCACACAGCTGCCACTGCATTGCTGTGTCATATGTCACATGCAGAGCCAAAAGCCAAAGGCAAGAGAAGGACAAGAAAGAAATCTTGAGAGAAAGAAACAGAGCGAGAGCGAGAGAGCGAGAGAGAGAGCGCACATAGGCAGAGGGCTGATCAGCGAAGAAATACAGAAAACAAAATAAAATGAAAATGCCATCTTGCTTGCTGTCTTGGCTTGGCCTTTTCCGGATAATTTAAGGACTAATGTCTGTTGTACAAAATCCTATTAGAAGAATGAATTATACCAAATTTGATGTAAAATCAGTTTGACTCTGCTACCTCTCTCCCATCTTTCTGGCACTTACTTGGACCTTCCCGAGTTGTTTTCCAGGACGGTCCGGCCAGTGGTATCCATGCGCTGAATCACCAGATGGTCCAATACCATCTTCTTTTTGGCCCTTTCTATGATCTCTTCCTCCACAGTCCCCTTTGTAACCAAGCGGTAAATATTTACCTATAGGTAAAGGAATTGTTATGCCTTTGCCTGATCGCACACAAAAATAAAATTACCTTTGTCTAAAACAAAGAAAGGAAATAACTGCCTTTAAGGAATGAAACTATTATTATAGCCTTGTTCTAGTGATAAAAATCTTGCTAACAAATAATCTAATTTCCCAAAACTGAATCTCTGGCTGAGTGTGAAACTTATGAGTTACCTAATACTTGAACAGATTCTGAGATTCATATGTGAAGAAAACAAACCTGTACTTTTCAAACATACCTCAGAGCTAAGATTGGTCATGTATAATAAAAATAGACCATCTCGAACAATGTTAAAATATTTAACCGCTTTTCCATACTAAAATAGAGAGACAAGTTCAGTTCTGGGTCTGTTCATCATATATTTTTTTGTAGGGAAAACCAGAAAGTCACGGTAATGTACTCTTCAAACAGTAAAAGAGAATATCTGTAACAGGATCATCTTCAACCCAAAGATAGCATCTCTGAACTAGTTAACAGACATCTACCCTTGGGGAAATGAAAACAAAACAGGGAAAAAAAGTATTTTGCAAACATGCTGAAAGGCCTAAATAACTCCTCTCTCCTTCCCCCAATATCCAGAAGCCTCGCCCCACTGACCTGCTTCTTCTGACCAATTCTATGGGCTCGGGCTTGTGCCTGCAAGTCGTTCTGGGGGTTCCAGTCAGAGTCAAAGATGACGACTGTGTCCGCAGAAGCCAAATTGATTCCCAGGCCACCAGCCCTTGTCGAGAGCAGGAAACAGAAGTCCTGTACACAATGCAATATACTACTTTATGCAGTGGCCTTCTCAGAAACAGTCTCACAGTCCAATAAGCCCTTACACCTGGAAACCCCTGCAGGTGTGAAGAAAAGTGAGATATGATGGACAAACTTTATGGAGGCTAAAAGAATGTCAGGGACTTGATGGCAGAGTGAATTTTCATTTGATTAAGAGGTTAAGAGTAGTGCAATGAAGTAAGCAGTCAAGTAGTATCTAATAAAGTAACAAAAGCAAAAGAATTAGTGTTCTCACCAGGCTACAACAAGCATTAACAAAACCCAGACAAACTTAATTTATCAAGGGTATCCATTCTAACAAGTTGCCTAGATATATGCTGATTTTCTGGGGAAAGGTGGATTTTGCTATGGAAGGCAGGTAGGATACACAGGAAGCTGTTATTATGTAAATGTCCGTCCCTTTGAGGGGATTCTGAGGAAAAAGAAATACGGCATTCACAGACCACATGATGGAACTGCTGAGAAGCAAAGGAGCCTCAATCAGCACAGAACTCGCACAGAGAAACCCAGAGTAGGTATGACTGAAGAGCCACATGTGGGAAAGACCCAGACACTGGCATTTGCCAATTTCCACAGCAAGGACAACAGAGATTAGGCAAGCACAGTAACCTGTCTGCCTGGGCAGGAGGCAGAAAATAAACTCTATGAGCCACACAGAAAGCAGCCAGATTTCTATTTTCAGGGAATATGACCCTGTTTGTCAAGGGCAGGCACCTTTTGGGTACTCAAAAACTGATCCCTCTGAGTCATATTAATCTGGGGTCTGAATGATCATTTACGCCATTTTCAATTTCACTCTTTATCAAAGATAATATGAATTTAATTAAGATGTTATTTGCGTCTATTAGTCATCACATTGA
The DNA here is from genome assembly GCA_004027555.1 of Craseonycteris thonglongyai. NCBI lineage: Eukaryota > Metazoa > Chordata > Mammalia > Chiroptera > Craseonycteridae > Craseonycteris > Craseonycteris thonglongyai. The sequence continues at coordinate 25,794 of PVKE010020124.1, forward strand.
CAAAGGTTAAAGATTACGAAACTCAGTGCTGCTTAGGGTGAGTTAAAAATGGAATTCAAATAATCATACTTAAATAGTATGAACAGAAACTAGGGAATGTACTTTAGCAGAATGTATCAAAAATCTTTTTAAGATGCTTATATCCTCTTATCTGGTCAAACAAATATGGTATAGGCATAATAAAATATTAGAAATTTAAAATTTTTTAAATACTTAATGAGATGGGAAAAATGTTCAGAGTGTCATTTTGAATGAAAGGTGACAATACTGATCCCAATAAGGTAAACATATAAAGAAATAAACGGTTTCACCCAGTATGAACTGAAATAGACCCAAATACTATGAGTAGCAAGTGGTCTCTGGGATGAGAGTTTTGTATTCATCATCTCCCAAATTTTCAAAAATGTACATATAATATTTTTCCCCAACAAAGTGTGTAATTTTTATATTTAATTTTAAGACTCAGATATGCAGAAAATGGTAGAGAGCCTATATTCCTTATATAGCCATGGGGCAAGGGGATCAGTTGAGAATGATTTAAAAAGCAAGTTTAGCTGTTTTCTGAGAAAGGGCAATATGAAACATTTGACTTGTACTATTTTTTAAACTAAGAGTAGAGAACACAACACCAATTTCAACAAACAATAAGTAAAAAAACAACTAACATTTACTGAGTGCTTACTATATGGCAGGCAATGTGCTCAGTGCTGTAGACTGATTAGGCATTTAATCCTCACAGCAGTAACTAGGTATTAGAATTATCGTGATTTTACAGTTGAGGAAACAGGGAGGAGAGAAAGGAACAATGGGAATTAGATGATATTCTATGTTTGTAGTAATTCAATTCCTCTTCTCCTTAACTATTCAGAACCTTGGTTCTGAAAAGATTAGTGCCCACCCAAAGCTCCTCAAGGAGAACTAAAATTTAGGTTACAGCAGCAGCCAAAATACTAGTCAAGCTAGGGCTATGTACATTTCTGGAGGCTGAAGGCATACTACTTAGATAGACATTAAGAGTACAAAACTCTTCAGGAAGAAGCAAGTCAAATCTGTTTCATCAAAACAGTGGCCCCTACAGGCTAATGTTCTCTCTAGAACCCTCAGGTTGACTTCTGGCTCTCTACGCTGCTTCGCTTCCCTCTGCACACTGCTACAGCATTACCTACACTAAACCTCTTCTCCCCACTTCTCTCAAATCCTATGGTATTTAATAGTTTGATATGCACAAACTACAATGGTATGCACCATGATTTCTAATTTGTCCTAAGTGGCTTTTCTCTGTATGTCTTAAAAATGAAAGACTCTATCATGCTAAATTCAAGCTGGACAGTTAACTAAAGGCTGCTTTTAACCAAAGCAAGAACATAAAACCACATCATAACAGGGTCCAACGAATTTGAGACATGGCAAACATACTTTTCAAGACTCAAAGTCAGCAAAAATTACAGATCAGAACCTTCTAATGTAACACACATCAAAATTATTCCTACTGGCCAGCCCTCCCCAACCCCTGCTGCTCTCCTAGACCTAGCAACTCAGTTATCTGGAAGTCACCAGAGAACACACAGTTGGTATCAGGGCAATTCTGACATTAATGCACACCAAAGAAGATAAAACAAGCATGCATGTGCTTTTTAGGAGGGACAAGAATCTTAAGAGGCATCTTTTACATTGGTGCTTTCTTACTCCCTCTTCCACTCAGGCCTGCAATGTGAATTGTTTCTGAAACAGAATGCATTAAGCTAGAAAGGCCTTCTTTCCCCTTGATTAAAGCCAAGGTGCCCCAATAATAAAGTCATGCATAGTGTACCTCAGATCCATCTGCGTTGAAGTGGTCCAGCGCCTGTTTTCGAATTTCTCCCTTGATGGAACCATCCAGACGCTGTAAAAATAAACCACAAGGAAATCATAAGGAAGGAAGATCAGCTATACTCAGAATAGAACACCAGACTTGCAACCTTTATGTGTCCAACACCCACTGGGTAAAAA
>PVKE010020125.1:0-27783 GCA_004027555.1 Craseonycteris thonglongyai
CTCTCCCTCTCTCTCTCCCTCTCCCTATCTTTTATTCTCTCTCCATATGGACAAAGTATAAGCACAAAGTAGGTATCTTCTCTCTCTCTCTATCCCTCTCCCTCTCCCTCTCCCTCTCTTTTATTCTCTCTCCACATGGACAAAGTATAAGCACAAAATAGGTATCTTCTCTCTCTCTCTCTCTCCCTCTCCCTCTCCCTCTTCTGCCCCCTCTCTTTTATTCTCTCTCCACATGGACAAAGTATAAGCACAAAGTAGGTATCTGGGAGCAGAAAGAGAGCTCTCACCAAACACTGATCATGCTAATATCTGGATCTTGGACTTCCAGATTCTAGTACTGTGAGAAAGTAAATTTTTGTTGTTTAAGTCATCTAGTTAGTGGTACTTTGGAATGATAGCCCTAGAAGACTAAGATTGCATGTTCTCCATATTTTCTTCCAATGCTTTTACTGCTCCTGTATGATTCCAGCTTGTCTACCCTAATAATAGTATGAGAATTTCTTATAGCTAAGTCTTTATTTTCTCCATCTGTATCCTTGACTAAAGCAATCTCAATCTTTTATGTGGTTTTCACTACCATCTAAATGCTAATGACTTCCACAGTTTTCTTTCTAGTTTAAATTTCTTCTGGAATTTCCTATCCAACTGATTACTGACTAAGAATATATTGAAAGATCTCATTGGCTCCTAAACCTTCTGCCCAGAAGTGACTCACTCATATTCACATTCACATTTAATTTATCATGGCAAGTCACCTGGTCATTTGTGACTTTAGTATGTATCAAAAAGAAGAAAGAGGATCAAATTCTGTGATCATAACCAATGACTACTGTAACTTCAAACCTATTTCTCCTCCACATAATGAGATCTCTTCTACATCTTAGCATTTACATCACTATTCACTCAGTGCCAAAAGTGTGTAGGCACACTTGAGTTCCTTTTCTTCATCTCCCACATGCAATCATTTATTAGTCCTATATACTCTTCCTTCCACAAGTTTCTAGAATGCATTTCTTACCATATCCATGCCACCTACCTCATTCAGATCACTTCCATCTCTTACCTTAACTAATACAATGCCCTCATAACTGAACCTCTCACCTCCCTTCTTTATTTCTTTTGATCTGCATTTTCTGCTTTGCTATTTTCCAATCTATTTTCCACTATTCAGGTAGAATGATATACTGGATGTAAGAAAATAAAGCTGTATCAGCAACTATCATCACCATCTCCCAACATGTCTTGAACTACTTTTCTAGTTCACTGTTCTCCAGCCAGGCTGGCTTACCACATGCTTTGCCATCTTCTTGGCATGCTCTCATGGGATATCCCTCATATATAGATATTGCTCTTATCGTTGAATATCATTCAAATGTTAATCTCCTAGGCAAAGTTTTCCCAGTACAGTGGTGCCTTGATACTCATCATTAATTGGTTCCAGGAGACACAACATGTACCAAGATGACGAGTACCAAAGAAACTTTTCTTAAAAGAATAATTTAAATAAATTTAATACATTCCCAAACAAAATATACACAAAATGACCCCAGAAGCTAAGATAAGACTGAAAGAGGATATGCATAGGACAAGGGATACCACGTGACTAATATGTGGCCCCTTGCTTTGGCTGGAAAGGGTATCAAGTCACAAGGCAAATGACACTACCGAGTTCTAGTTTACACATCAAGTATCAAACAAATTAAAAGTACCTGAACAAAAATTTCTCATCAAAATGTGTTAGGTATCAAATTTGACAAGTTTCAAAGCAGTAAAGCACCAAGGTACGATGGTCACATTATAGCAGCAGTGACATATGCCCACCCCATCCCAACTTTATTTGCATTACGGAACATTATTCCTGGTACTTTAATAAATGTGCAATTTTATTTTATACACTTAATAAAAATGTATTCATGTTTGCTTATCTGTTACCTTCCTTCCCTTAGTTGACAAAATGTCTCATTCACGCTCTCTAGTATTTCTCCAGTAGTTAGCAGAGTACCTTAGTAAATGTTTGTTCAATGAAAAAATGACAAACACCAAGCTTGTTTTCTTGAGCAAAAGATAGACTTTAAATATGCTTTTCTGCTTCTCTTGCTATTTTGCTCACAGTATATATTCAGTGAACAGGACATCCCTCCTCTACAATATGTACACAACAAATATTTGTTGAGTCAGTGTATGTCTGAATGTGATAAAATGTATCAGAAAAAAAAAAAAGTAAATTACTTGCAGTTTTTATTGGCCTTTCCTTGACCTTTGGCTTTGTACATCAGAATAATTTAGAATCATACTATGTGTTTTTAGCCTGAACCCCAGTTACTGACATGTGAACATCATATTCTCCTTAACTCCTTGCTAAGAGTCCAAACTGGAAAAACTTTCTGATAGATGGGCTCATGATAATATTCTGACTCCTGTTTTTTAAACTTGATTCATAATCTGACACTATTTTTGAATGTGTATAAACTGCCCCTGCTACAAAGAAAATAGAACTGTCATATTGTATTTTATACGTACTTAATATGTTTTTACTATTTGTAATCAGAGTTGTTGGAACATATAACTAATTCTTCTACCTAATTAACTACAAATAAAAACCAGTAAACATCAAAGATTTTAATAATAAAATTGCTGCTTAGCATTTCCTATTTCAGGCAAATTACAAATAATGATTCTATTTAACAAGATAACACTTTGTTACTTTAGTGTTACTTTTTCAACCATTTGCATGGTAACATTAAGATCTTTATTAGGGTCATGAGGAGTATCAACTTACGTGTGCTTTTAAGTACTTTCATATTTTATCTATGTCCTGTAGACTAAAATCTTCAGACTTCTGCCACCTATTTACCTATTCAATAGAGCAAACTTAAAATAATCTTTGAAGCAGGATCTTGACCTAGACAGATTAGATATCAGACAATTTCAAATAACTATGGTATCATTTTCTAACTAAGCTTTTGTCCTTGGTGAGTTCCTTAGCTTCAGTGAAGACACAGAAACTATGCTTCTGCCCCATTTCCTGCCAAAGCAGCAAGGAACTGTGAACATGTGACCTATGAACCTTCAGAACTGAGTTGAGAAAAATTTTGTTCATGACAGTTTTCTCTGAGGACGTCTGGTCCACCCATTATTTCAGGTTTTTCTTTTTCTTATTTTTTATTTTAATGAAAATGGCAGTGAATCAACAATGGATCAGCAAAGAATTTGGAACCTCACTGACACCATAATAACCCTCTGCTGAATTGCTTTTAAGTGAGTTGCTCTTACCATGACCTCATCAGTTTATATTGAAGTCCACTAAAAGAGGAGCCCAGTTAAGCACAGTGATAAATCAAATGGAAACTTCTTGTCAATATTGGTGTTAATTACATCACAATGTTTTATTATTTTTAATAAAAAAAAAACACATGAGGTATTTCTATGGTTTTAAATAGCTTGAGCAATTTTGAAATTTTTTATTTGTTTTTCTGTCTTCTTTTGCTTTGTTGTCAAGTTATCTTTCTATTTCTTTATCATATATAAGCCCTTATAAATGTTTTCTGACATAAGAATATGTACACACGGATACAAACACATATATCTATAAAATGCATGCTTACATAATATACAATACAAATATATAAAATATATGACTAACCCTTCTAGCAACCTTTCATAGTCAGGTATTGGTCTCTTTTTTGAGGATAGTGTCTTAAAGAAATAAATATTTAATAATGCAATTTTACCCAAGTGGAAAGCATGGAGAGATATTAGTGAGTAGGAAAAAAAATCTAAGTAATACTCAAATTACAGGTTAGCAGTTACCTATCCCATCTGACCACTGGACTAAATCTCATGTATACTCAACTTTCAAAATTAATTTCAGTTCAGGTTTAAGACAGAAAATTGAAGCTCAGCCTTCTCACTTTGATTCTTTTACTGACTCATCTTAGGCCATCATTGAGCTATTTAATAGCTTTCCTGTTCCATATTGTTTCTTCCTTTATCTCAACCTGAGAGGCAGGAACAGACCACCCCAGAGATCTCCTGAATTTTAAAAATAAATCTATTCTTTATTTTTTATGAAAATACCTAGTTTGTAGGCAGCACAAAAAATGCTAGACATTGAGAAATATGGACAAGTCCAAGGTGGAGTCCTTTTCCCTGTGGCCAACCAATAATATAATAAGTTCATATGCACCTCTATGTGAGTGATACATACACAAATGCAAAGGAGATAAGAAACAAAGGATCACTTCCTTAGAAAAGAGAATATCTGAATTAACATTTTAAAGAAGGAAATCTGGACCCTGCAAAGTAGAGTAAATTTTGTTTGTAGATTAAGAGAAAATTGTGAAGAATTCCTGGGGAGCGTGGGTTGAGGAGACAGTATAAATAAAGTACTACAAATAGAAGCATGATATTCATAAAATTTATAGATAAGTTTGAGGAAAAGTATAGCCTGATAATAACAACAATAGTTAGCATTTACTAAGCACTTAAGTTCATATATATCAGCTAACTAAATCCTCATAACAGCCCAATGATTTATGTATTATTAGTACTCTCATTTAACACATGGGGTCATTGAGGTTCGGAGAGGTCAAATAATTTTCCAAAAGTCACAAACCAGACCAATCACATGGCCCTAAAAACCACCTAACAAGGGCTAACAAGTAAGTCCTGCTAAGTACTATGTGTGTGGTCTTACATAAATTATTTAACTTCTCTAGGTTCAGTTGATTCATCTGCAAAATGTAACAATAAGGAATTATTTCATAGGATTAAGAAATATTTATTTTCACAGTTGCTAAGTGCTCCTTAGTAAGTACTTATTACACTTTACTTATTATTGCTGTTGTTATTTTCATTATAGTTGCTCTTACTATTCTAACTAATGTAATGTAAGTTGGTCTCATACGGTGGGAGAGAAAGGAGGAGGATGGGAGAGGAGGGAAGAGGAGCTAAATATGTGATGATGGAAAGAAAGCTGACTCTGGGTGGTAAACACATATTGTAACACATAGACAAAGTACTGTAGAGTTGTATGCCTGGAACCTATATAATTTTACTAACCAATGTGACCCCAACAAATTTAACAAGAAAAAATAAAAGGAATGGAAAGGACGGGAAAGGAAAGAAGAGGAGAGGAGAGGAGAGGACAGAAGAGGAGAGGAGGGGAGGGAAGGGGAGGGGAGAGGAGAGGAGAGGAGAGGAGAGAAAAGGAAAGGAAAGGAAAGGAAAGGAAAGGAAAGCAAAGCAAAGCAAAGCAAAGCAAAGCAAAGCAGAGGAAAGGAAAGGAAAGCCAAGGAAAGGAAAAGAAAACATAAGTTGGGGCTGGAAATAGAAATTTTACACAAACATTATAGGGCCCTGAATGTCTGGTATCACCCACACAAAAGTAGATATAGGTGTCTGTAAGACACCTGAGGATGTTAATAAGACTTTATACTTCTTTGTGTCACAAAGTCTGGTAGAAAACTAAACATAGTAAATACATACTAAAGGTAGAATGAACAAATAGGTTCACTCATAGTCCCTGTCACTCATGATGAACACTGGAATGTTCACAGGCTGACACAAGGCCTAGTAAGATAACTAAATGATGCATTTGGCTTTCCACTCAATACAACATGAAATCCAAGCACTATTAATGCTTCGTAAGGACACAGGGAGAAATGAAGATTGACCTCCTGCCCTTAGTTACCTGAGGCATTAGCAATGGAGAAACTGACAAATTCTATGATGCTTGGCAAGAAGTTCAGATGAATATCAATGAAGACTGACTTTGCCCCTCCTCATTCAGGGCTGTCACCTATAATACACCTTTGTTGATAGAATTAAACCCTAAAAGAAGGGCCATTCTGAAAATAGTCAGAATCACAAGCCTCTTTCCCTGAGGGTTTGAGATCTTACCTGCAATCATTGTGCTCATGTTGCTTCCCACACCTCTCTACAAGTGATTCTTAAATTGGTCTCCCATTTTTATAAATCCTATTCTTGCTTGAGCTTATTATTTTAATTAATTTATTTTTATTATTTGAGAGAAGGTGACAGAGAGAGAAGGCAGGAGGGCCCTGGGCACTCTACATAGTTGTAGTGCATCATTAGTTGTGACATACTTTCATTTAATAACAATGAGGATGTGTGACCATGCAGGGCAGAAACCACATGTGGGGCCTCCCACATGAGAAGCCAGAGCCTTCACCGCAGAACCATCCCATCAGTTACCAGTTGCACAGTAGTTAACTTATGGAGTTTCACAGGTTGGGGCTGGGAATTGAACCCCAGTCCTTGTAATTATGACGTAAGTACTTAATTGCTGAGCTATTCTGACATCCTTTTGCTTAAGATTTTTAAAAATAGGGGAAGCCAGGATGGCTCAGCAGGTTAAGTGCTCACTTTGCAGCCCCGGGGTTTGAGGATCGAATCCGGGACCCAGCCCATGCAAACCCATATGCCAAACTGGGGTGTGCTTCCTGTGCGGGAGACCCCTAGTTTGGTTCTTGCTCCCTGGCTTTAGGGGATATGTCATGCATGCAGGAAGCCCCCAGCCCAGTTCCTACCCTGCTCAGCCCATATGCACCTGTGTGGAATGAAACCATGTCAGAAACTGATGATGTACAACTGTGAAAACTGTTCTGGGCTTTCCCCCTTTTCCCTGTCTCTCTCCGTCTTTCTCTCTATCAAAAAAATAATTTACAAAATCTTCAAGAAAAAGATATTTAAAAGTAAAAATATTTAATAAATATAAAGTAAACAAAAAATTTACGTGTAACACGTTTCCAGATTAAATCACAAAAGTAGTAAAGGCAAACCCTAGACAAAGAGTTTCATATCACAAACATATAGTGTTTATTTTTGTTTTGTTTCTTGCTTTTTTGTTTATTTGTTTTTGTTGTTTTTGTTTTTGCCAAATACAGTAAAAGTAAATCTGGGTTCAGTGACTTTCTTATAGCCTAAGTTCTTTTCAAGAAATCCATCTTTTATTTCTATATATACAGCTCTTTTGAAGAATTTCCAGAATCATTGAAATGAAGGCAAAATTATTATGTTAGTTAATGTTATTGTTATCACAATCATCTGCTAACATCTTGAACATATAACAGTTTTCTTAAACTTATGCTCTCTTGTATTGTGGCATGTTGAATATATTTGCAACCTTGGAAGCATAAAACACTATTTTCCCTGCCTGTGTTATTACAGGGAGCTGAGGAAGATAGATGACTAGTGAAGTGATAACTTAAAAACCTTTAAGAAAGGCAACAGCTTTTAAGTTAGTGTCATGTCACACTAACTTGCACTAATATAGGAAATTAATGCTTTAAGAAATTCTATGTGTCCATTAGGAAGAAAGAGCTTCTTTAATTTTAGCCCTTTCTTCTTAAAAACATACTGCTATTGCAATACCTAGATGCTAATTTTTTTTTTTTTAAATGCAGATGCTGCCTTTAGGAAGTGGGATTTATTCTTTTAGATCACTCTTACATGCCATCTTACTTGGGCATCTTTTATAAGAAGCAATGCTTTATGTAATTTTCAACATTTGTTTTTTGGTTTATAGAAAAATCCACACCAACTTTTATGGCAAATATTTTCATTCATTCAATCAATCAGTCACTGTTTCAAGAACCATCTCTTTCTTTTTTCTACTATCTCTTTCTCCCACTAGGTCTCTACCTCCACCCTCACTGTGTGTGAGCGTGGGTGTGTGTGTGTGTGTGTGCGCGCGCGCACGCCACTGGGTTGTAGTGGTTAGCAAAATGGGCCACAGTTTTCTACTTAGAGATTTTTACATTCCAAAGCTCAAGATGGGTATTAATAGCATTATAAAAATAAATTTGTAACTGTGATAATTGCTACACATGAGACCTATGTGATTCCATGATAATGTCTAACAGGTGGAGACAGGAGGGATTTTAATATAGACATGCATGAAGTGGAGATTATTATAATAGGCAGTGATAGCCTTGATCCAGGATTGATGTCAAGGATAATGAGGAAGAATTACACCTTCATTTAGAAACTGAAGTCTGTAACTGTATTGAGCATTTCCTTATCCTAAAGGTTTCTATAATCTCTTTTTAGAAACATACATAAATCTTTGCTCTGTACATAGTTATCCTCTTACGTAAATGCTGAAAAATCATAACCCAGTTATTATAACAGATGAAACTGCAGTTCATAAAAATAATGCAAAACCTAAAATGAATAAAGAAGATCTAATAAATGTTCATCATTATGTCTAGCAACTCTTTTTTAGTGAAAGCTAGAAGGAAATCCTAAATTAGTAGTGTGCTTGCTTGTCCAAATTTGGTCCTTTCCACTAAAAATCACAAAATAGCAGACAAATAAAAACATGAAACATCATTCTAATAACTTTGTTTGTTGAAGACCATTTCCCTGTTCATGAGTGGATGATAACAGAATTCCTTTCCAGTTTTCTTACAGGCATTACCAGTGAAGATATAAATTCCTAAATGACCATTTTAAATGCCTGTTCTAGAAGTAAAAGCGAGACACTACACACAGAAAAATAATCCCTTGCTCCTGAAATCACTTTCATGTCATGACACATTTCAGTATCTGAATTTATGGAGCTGTCTAAATTCCCATAATAATCATGGGGTAATGGATCCCTTTGGCCAGGTAGCCTCAGGCTCTAAAATGGACTGTTTGTTTTTAGGAGGAAAAAAATGAGTGGACATAGAAACAATATTAACAGATAGCTTAATCCACTCTGTTTTTCTTTTCTTTTATTAAAATGCTCTGTGATTATATCGGCAGTACTCATAGTTTTTATGCCATGTAATAAAACACAATAAATTGGCACATTTGTGTTTCTGCCAAGAAATTTTAGTCATTGAAAAAAGTATAAGCTTTGTCTTAAAACTGATCACTTTACAGTGTATTTTATAAAACTGAAATGCTTTCATCTTATACCAAAATGCATAAATGTAATTCATTTTCTTCTACTATCTATACAAAGGGGAACTTTGGATCAAACAAAGCAAGCAAATAAGGCCCCTTTTCAGCCTTTAAGCAACTCACATTCTTAACAAGTAGACATATTAGTGGCTACTTCATTTATTAGTTCATATGATTTTAATCTTATCTAGATCACTTATTCAAACATATACAGTAATTCTAGCACAATATGGAATTTTCTACTGTTTGAAAATTAATGCAAACTAAAAACTGCTCTATAGAATACTGCTCTCAGCTGGATGTAAGAGGAAAAATTATTAATCCTCTTTAATATATATATATATATATATATATATATATATATATATATATATATATATATATATATATATAATAGGGAAGCTGGGATGCCTCAGTGGGTTAAGTGCTGACTTTGCAGTGCTGGGGACCAAGGATCAAATCCCTGCCCCGGCCCATGCGTACCCATATGCTGAACTGGGGGGTTCCCCCAGTTCAGTTCTCTCTCTATCTCTGTCAAAAACAATAAATAATAATAATAATAATAACAAACATTTAGCTAGTGTTTATGATGTGTGGGACACATAGGTTAACTCATTCAAACCCCACTACAAACCAATAACTTGGTATTTTTGTTGTCCCCATTCTACAGATGGAAGAAATGAAGCCTAGAGACTGTAATGAATTGCCATGGGCACACAGCTGGGTCCTGACAAAGCTAGGAAGGTAAGAAGGACTCAAGTACCAGACCCCTCATGGAAGAACCTCAAAGGAATTATGAGAACTTACTTCATGTGGCCATGGAACGAACCACAGAAAACAAGCAGCTTGTGCCTGCATTTTTGTCTTATTTTATTTTTTTTAATTTCCTGATCCATTCTAACCCCACAGAGATATCGCAAAAACTTAAGAGGAAAACAAAAATGCTTTCCTTCCTCTCCATCTCTGTACAGGTCTTACATTTTTACCATATATATAATAGTATTGGAAAATGACACTTTTGAGAATCAGCTCAGGACCCCAAATGCATCTAAAAAATTACAGTGCTTCAAACCACATTTTAATTGCAGACTTGAAGAAATTCTTTACATCTCACAAACAGAAACTTTGTGAGAGAACATGAGCAACACTTAAAAAGATTGATTTAAACAGATGTAACTCCATCTGACGGTAACATGGCTGGAGTCAAGAACAAATATATTTCATCTGAGGCTTACACAAAATCAACCCATTTATGACTATACTTTGCTTTCTATTTCTGCAACTCATAGCAACCTCCCTGTTGCCCCATCTCTGATGGCTGTACCTCAGGTTGATCTGTTTGCCTCATTTGTTGCATTAACAGCCAAGGGCTGTACCGCATTGCAAGCAATTGGCTTCCAGATGTCCTCAGAGAATTTCCTTCCTGCCCTGTTTGCAGTCACCCTGTTCACCCCATAATAGAGCTCTGCCATCTATCCTGAGCACATTTCTAGCTCGGCAAAAACTGAATTACAGGAGGTATGGCTTCAAAGTTGTGCTCATTCAATGTTACAAATTGTTCTTGGCTGACATTGATGAAATTTCTCAAATGTCTGATGGGACATGGGTGACAAAGATAAATCTCATAGGCATGTGTACAGGCAGACATTTGTGTGAGTTAAAAAATAAAGCAAGTAAGTTTGAAACTTTCGCATATAAGTCACCTCTAGATGAACATTTATTTCATTCATTACCAACATTTAATTTGTTTCATTTAAGTGATAGCTGTCTATGTTATTTGCTTAAGCAAATACAAATTGTCATAATGATATAATAATGTTTATTTATTAAATGAGATAGTATGTAGAATATTTAGAAAACATCTGTTATGTAAAGGCAACTTCTTTTACATCTCTCAGTGCCTTAGGAAAAATGTATTGTAATTTACAATATATTGTAATCATTGACTCATTTATCTGTGTTCCTCCTTAGTTCATTAATTTTAAAGAACAAAACAAATAAAGAGATAAATAAGTTAATAATAAAGTGAAAAGGGACATTCTCTCATTCATCCCACTTATGCTGAAGATTAAAGAAAACTGCAATTAATATTAGGTATCATTATTTGTATTATTATTCCTCTCTCTTACCAAACATCTAATCAATTACGAGGACCTGCTTTTTTTACCACTAATATTTTGAATAAAATGCTCATATATTACCTCTTCCTGCCTCATGCTACTGAAATCTAAGCCTTCTTCACTTGGACCCTAACTCCAGTTTTTTTCCCTTTATAGTTCAGCTTTTGTAAAACCACTAGCAGTATTTGTTTTTCCAAAATGCAAATCTAATCATGTCCTGCTTCTCCACAGACTTCATCAATTGCTCCCAGATGGTACATAAGGACCTTCCCAGCCAGACCCCATTTGTCGGTCCAGCCTCATCGAGTACTACTACTCATGATGTAAACTCTAAGAGCAATGTCCACCCATCCCCGTAGGTCATGGTTCTTGGCTACATGCCTTTGCCATTGTGCTCTCTTCCTCTAAGCCTGAACCTGTCCCTCAGCTTCAAAGGGGTGACACCATTTTTCTTCTTCAGAGAGCCCTCCACCCCTATTTGGGTGCTCCCTCAGGAGGTGCCCCTCCTCCTGTGACCTTAGCACTCCTACCGCATGCTTCTTCCTTTTGCAGAAGACCTTGCTTCACTAGCTCCAATTCCCTGACAAAACAACTCTCATCTCGAGCATGGATACTACTCAGTCATTTTTATCCCCTTCACTTAACAAAGTGCCTGACTCCCAGGAAACACAGAAGGAATGGAGACCAAGCTGAGCTGAACCTTGTGTAGCAAGCTGGCCTGTCCCTGTTCAAGCAGATTAAAAATCGATTTCTCCAGAAACCCTTCACAGCATTCAGTCTTGTAAAAAATGTAACATTGTGTTTATAAAGTTAGAAAATAATAAAATCAGATTAATCTTTATTTTGAATTTGCCTGGTTGTACTAAACAGCAAACTGAATGGAGAGAATTTAACACCTTCCATTTCAAGTGATGCCATTGACTTTTCCTGGAAGTTATACTGGTAATAATTTCCTAACTAGAGCTGACTCTATAATTGGTCTGTCTTTGCTTCAGTAACAACAACAACAACAAAAAGTCAATTAAATTGTTATTTTAATTTTTTTCACTATAGGAATTTCAGTCCTCCACACATGTTTAAAATTAAACATGTTTATTACCTCATAGCTCAACCTATTAATAGTTAAACATGTAAAATCTCCAAAAATAGAACATTGGTAACTAGAATTCTCCTTCCATATTTGGCCAGAAAAGTTGATCCCCAGAGTCCAAAAAAACAAAAGAAAGAAATTCATATGTACTCTGGCTACTGAGGACATACCTGCTTCATCCTAAATCTTGCATTAGTCATAAAAGTTGAATTGAAATAAAAATTATGTGGCACTTCATTCAGAATTGCAATGGTGAAGTGTTAGCCAAAAATTTATGCCAAAAACACTTTCCCCACAGATAAGGGAGGAAGTCAAATTCAAACCCTCCAACCTTTTGTCACATGCAATAGGCATGTATGAGGGCGGTCCAGAAAAAAATCCAGCCATTGTCAACATTACGAGAATAGATACATGGCTGGATACTTTCTGGACAGTCCTCATATTATATAGAAATCACCAGCAAAAACAAATGGACTGTAATCACTCTATCAGATGCATTTCTAAATGAGCCCTAAGATTCTGTCTTAAAGGAAGTGAATGAGTATTACAAAAAGGATTGTGGCTTTAAAACATAAAATGAGAAAATGACATGAAGTGTCATTTATTAAATCTGAACTAGACATAAAGGGGAACACCATAACAATCATTGAGTGATGACTGCAATCAGGCCTTTGTGACAGGTCATTGAGATCTAAAATGAAAACCTGAATTATTACTAAATGAAAGGATCTGCTTTCATTGCTGAATGTATTCATATATTTAAGATAAATTAGTTATATTTGTGGTTATATTTGAAGGTCAAAGAAGAGAATTGAAGCATCTTGCCTATTGCAAGCCCCACTCCCTCCTTGACTGAGGGGAGTAGGTGTCTCTTGAATTCAGAAGTTTAATTCTCCTGTTCAGGCTCATATGAAATTAGATATTCCAAGCAAGTACAGAAAGCTGGAGGATATGCCTTGGAACAGGAAAGGCAAAGGAGTGTCACAAGTACTGGTCTCACTCCAAGCAATCCCACTACTATAAGCATCTCTAATCTATTACATCCTTCCCCTCAGTATTACCCCTGTGTATTAGCCAAGATTTTTTAGAGAAGAAAACAAATGTGTGTGTGTATATATCCCATATTTTTCCATGTATAAGACACTCCCATGTATAAGACAACCTCTACTTTTCTAACCCAACATTAAGAAATCAATACATGGGTTACTCCCTTATACAAGACAGCCCCCAATTTTTGGTTTAACAATTTTAGACAAAAGTGTCATCTTATACATGGAAAAATGCAGTGTAATTATGGAACTGGCTTACAGTATGTGTATATGGAATTGGCTCACATGATTATGGAAGCTGAGAAGTCTCATGATGCACTGTCTGCAAGGTGGAGACCCAGGAAATCCACTCATATGGCTCCAGTCCGAGTTTGAAAACCAGAGGACCAAGGCTCCAAGAGTGCAAGTCCCATTAAGAGGGAAGGAGAAGACCAATGTCACAGCTCAGTAATCAGGCAGAGAGCAAGTTCTCTTTTACCCCACCTTTTGTTCAACTCAGGCCTCCAAAGGATTGGGTGAGAGCCAACCACCACATTGGGAAGGGCAATCTGCTCTTCTTAGTCCAGGAATTCAAATGCTAATCTCATCCAGAAAGGCCCTTACAGACAAGCCTGGGTTAATGCTTCACCAAATACCTGGGCGCGCTGTGGCCCTGTTAAGTTAATATAGAATATTAACCATCACACAGTGTTAGCTGTGCAATGTTTTTCCTGGATTGTCTTGAGTACCCCACTAGTGAGTCCGTGTCCCCTAACATGATCAACACCACATCATTTCTCTATTTGCATCAAAATTCTTTTATAGTTTTTGCTCACAAACCCTAAAAATAGGCTATTTCCTCTTTCTATGAAAAGGAAAAATAAAACAATCTATATACAGGAGCTAGAGCTGTTTGTTCTGAGCCTCCTTTTTATTATGGAAACAGCCCCAAAAGAAAAGAATCATATCCCACAAATTGTTTCATTTTACCTAACAATGCATAATGCACTCTTCTTTCATGTACCGGGCAGTACAGTATGTAATGTAACACAATGCATGCAATACTCTCTCATAAGCACCAACTTGCTATATTGGTGTTGTAATGAATTCTTATTTTCTGTGTTTAATTATTTTATGTTTATTTACATAATTTTTCAAATTATATCACTTAACAGTACACATTTCAAATTCAATTTTAAGAATTCTTAAAGGAAAAAAATATTTAAAAATAAAACATTGGTGACCCTATCGCCATAAATCTCTACACCTAAGTTGAAATTGGAATGTCCATGAATAAATATGCAGTTCTGTGTGACATTGAAAAACTGGCATTAATCAAACAAATATATGATGATGGAAAGAGAGCTGATTCTAGGTGGTGAGCACATAATGCAATACATATAGACAGTGTGATGTAGAACTGTACACCTGGACCCTATGTAATTTTTACCAACCAATGTCACCCCAATAAACTTGATAAGAAAAGAAAAAAAGAAAGAAAAAAAAGAAAGAAAGGAAGGAAGGAAGGAGGAAGGAAGGAAGGAAGGAAGGAAGGAAGGAAGAAAGGAAGAAAAGAAAAGGAAGAAAACTGGCATTGCCTCTAAAAATGGTTCTAGGTTTCCAGCAGCATTTTTCTTTTTTCTTTTAATGAGAATTTTCTTTGTCTTGTTGTCCACATAATTTATTAGAGGTCTGAAAAGGCCTACTCTCTTCACCAGCTTACATTTAGTTTTCCTATATTATCATAGTGAAAATATGATTATAAATGTCTATTCACAGGCTGCTCTCCTCTGCTAAAGGAAAGACTAATACAGTCATTGCTCACTTAACAATCTACCTGTTTAACAACTGCTTGGTCTTATTAACATTTCTCCAGTGTGGAGAATCCTCTATCTCAGTCTGTATGAGTCTCAGGAATCCCCTTTCTCAGTCTTTGTTTTGTTCACCAGTTGGTTAGTATTCACTACACAAAGCATTCACAATCAAGCAAGATTACATTTTTCATTTATGTGTGATGTTACATGATATCTATTGAAAAATACACACTCAATGGCACCACAACATGCCACAAGACACCCGCCTTTACACTCCTCGCTTATTGATCTATTCATTTAACTACCTAATTTCAGGAACAGAACTCAGTCATTAAATGAGGAGTGCCTCTAAAATCGAAAATATTGAAAAACTAAAATAAAAATTTTTAGGTGCATGTTTTCAATGCTGTCAAGTATATCTAATTAAAGTCATTTTTCTTTTCACCTTAATCCTTAATTAGAAATAAATCTTTTTCAAATAAATCTTCAAAGTTACTTAATATGTTTTCAACACTGGCCAGATAACCTGAGTGACAGATCTATTAGAGCTTGGCCTTTCTGACTACAAATGTGTGGTTGGGATTATTTATTTTAACTTAAAACCAGAAGAAAGCTCTGGGTCCAATGACATTATCTGTGGAGTCCCTACACTAGAATTACTTATAGTTAGACTGAAGTTATTAAATATCTAATTAAGCTTTGGGCACAGAGTGACAATTCAGGCTCCAAGAACAAGAAGAAATTTTTTAAAACCTTGAGGAATGTAAAAGTTCAAAATTTATCTAAATTTCTAAGTTCCATTCTGTTCTTAGGTAACACTCATTGAGATTTCTGCTTGATTATATTATTGAAGGTATGTAGAATTGCAGTTTGACCAGCACTCAAATTTTTTCCAGTTTTTAATATCTTGAGTAGGAGGCATGCATCTCTTTTTAAATACTTTTCTTTTGAACAACACAAAACCCTTCAGCAGTTATGATTTTGGTCTCTTTTCTGTATTCCCACAGCACATTCTGTGAGCTGCATTACAGCACTTGGCCTGCCGTACCGCAGTTCTGTATGGGAGCACCACTAAAATCAGGGAGCCTTAACATACAAGAATCCTCTTGCTGTTTACAGCATTAACTCACGGCTAGCACTTCATGTCTGAAAAATACTTATTGAACAAGTAAATAAAAGTACCCTCAAGAAGGAAATACACATTCCTAATAGGAATTCTTCAGTTTTTATCTAACCAGTTGACTTAGATAAGACTCATATTTGGGAACTGTATCTTCATTGAAATGTCGACATACTTGAGTTTTATAAGCACATAAAATTGTAACTGTGAAGCATTTAATCCATGTATCTAGGGGAAAAAAAATTAGAATTTGTTTTAAAAGATGATTATTGGGGGCAAAAAAAAAAACCCCCACAAGATGTCTATCAAAATAATGCCTTTTGTGGGTGGGAGGGGGAGCCAGGTTTCATGGCTCAGTTAGTTAAGCTCTGGCTTTGCAGCCCCAGAGACCGAAGATCAAATCCCAGCCCTGGCCCATACAGACCCATATGCTAAACTTGGGTGTGCTTCCCATACAGGAGGCCCCCAGTTCAATTCTCTCCCCCAAGTTTGGTTCCTGACTCAAGGGGATTTGCCTCCCATGTGGGAGGCCCCCAGCCCAGTTCCCGCCCTGTGCGGCCTCTGCCCACATGTGTGGAATGAAACCACGTCAAAAACTGATGACGTACTACTATGGAGACTACTCTGGCCCCTCTCCCTTCTCTCTGTCTCTCTCTGTCTCTGTCTCTGTCTCTGTCTCTGTCAAAAACAATAAAATAAATCTTAAAAAAAATGCCTTTTTAATTTTTTGTTTAAAGTTTATACTCAAAACAACAATATTGAAAGAATTTTTTATTCACTTTTAAGAAGTGGCATAATTATGAATATTCTTGATTAACAAATTTGTGAGCACATTCTGCCTTATGAGGTACATTTTGTTGAACAATGAGCTTCATTTTTTTCTTCCACAGCTAAGTTACAGATAACATTATTCTGAGCTGTCTTTAAAAGCTGTCCCATTTTTTTATTCTAAAACAGCTATTACTATTCACTCTTGGTCACCTGCCTTGAAACAGTTCTCAGTATATCAGTACCAGAGCTGTGAGATAACAGCTAAAAGCTCCAAACCACCTGTGAATATCAGTTGTGTCATGCCTATAACAAGTCACTTAGTATTCTGAAGCTTCCCGGTCTGTGCTCCCCAGCTCATGTAGGTATTATGAGAGAAGGAAGTTTAAATTTTTTACTTGGCTGTTCTATGTCTTACTTGTAATCGGTTTATATTCTTTAATAGTTTCTTGCTTTAGTTTTACAGAGTATAGTATGGTCTTTCTCAATTTTTTCTGTTGCTCAGGTTCTTTGTGTGTATATATATCCACTTAACAATATTCTTTCATAGGAACAATCTTTGCATTTAGAGGAAATAAAGACCAAATTAAAATTAAGTGTATTAGTCTCAGCAAACACACTCAGCTAACTAAAAGTAATAAATTTCCACTACATACTTAGCTCAGAATAGCACTTCCTTCTCTGGGCCATGTATTTCCTTCCCCCATTTCGCTAGACACACGTTTTGGTTGGGAGTTGCATTATTAAACTCCTCCTCCCTGACCACCACAGTTGTCCGAGGGATGAACCACTGGCACCTCTGAGCTTATAACAGAACCCTGGCAAGTGTTGATTGGTTCAGGGATATTCACTTGACCCAATGGCAGCCAATCAACCTTTCTCTTTGACCTCTGAACTTGGAAATGATGACATACTAGGGTCCACATTCTGTCTGGTGATAGAGTTGGGAAATATCAAGTATCCATATTTCTGACTAATACATGGGAGATCCAGTCTGAGGAAAAAGGCAACATGCAGGAGGCAGACAAAGGAAAAATGAAAAGTGAATCTTCTTGATGTTCCTGACCCTGGTGTCACCTGCCACACCTGTTTAATTTCTATTAGCCAGGATTTCCTCATTTTCACTTAAGCTAGTTCAAGTTTAATTTGTTAACAATTCACTGGATAATGGCAAAAAGTGATGCATAAGAGACCATGACATCTACTAGACAGCTTCTAATATCATTTCATTGGTCATCTATAACCTCACATTTGTATGATATGTATGTTTAACTTACTTGTATAGGTATTTAAACTTCTATCCATTACTCAAAATAACAGAAAATGCTTTCTCTTTCTTGAATGACATCTTCTAATTTTAATTTATAAATGAAGTAAAGACTTATGAAAAAAAATTTTTTTCTTCATTTTTTAAACTGTGGAGCTGTAGACACCATTTCTTCAGCTTTTTCTTTTTGTTAAATTTCCACAATAAATATTCACTTAAGCAACACATTTTGTAGCAAATATTTATAAATATTAGTTTTTTCTAGCTCTTTTATTTTCTACTGGAAGAATAAGTTTACCAGCAATGACATCAAAGTCTTCCAGAAACTTTAATTTCAACACCAATAACTCCAGCAGTGATTTAATATTTGTGCAAAGATAATTTATTCTACTTTTCCTTAAAAAGTGTCATCCTCTGAAAAGCAAACACTTTTTCCTGAGTCAAAAGTTATGCAAAAGAGAAATTGTGTTTTGTCATTAAGAAATTGAAAGGTGATTCATTTTAGCAAGGTAAAAAATTTTCTCTATCTGGGTGTATTTGCCCAGGGAGCCCTCAGTTATAGTCCTGTAGTCATGTTTTCAAACTTCCAATGATTCAAAATGAATTCTAACAGCAATGACAGCACTTGGCAAATTTTACCTGATATTTTGCTGCCACGTTGTCTATTAATCTAGCAAGGGAGAAAGCCAGGAGACGACACTACTGAATTTGGCCTCTTTCCTAAGCAAGCTTCTCTGCCAGGCAAGGCGTCTGGATCTCTGATTCATATTCATGTCAAGGAAAACAGGGAAGGTAAGGCAAGAGACAGCTTCCAGAAGAACCTAAAGCTCTCTTTCCTTAAATTATTCATCATGGGACATTACCAAAGAGGAACAACATGCAATTGGCATTTTGTCTCACAACTGCAAAAACCACACAACTAAATTATGAAACAGTAGTGTAAACTGCAGGCTATTAGAGTTTTTAAGATAATGGAACATGAGCATATAAGCACTGTTTTTTTGAATGTGTGGCACTGTCTTGGCAATTACACACCTTAGCACACATTTTCATGTTCTTTCCATTGATGTTTTTTAAAAGAATATGCCAGTAAATCACTACTGCCTAAAATATTTCCGTCTCAAAAATGCAGGTCTCTCATTATCGCTTCAAATTTCCCATCTCAGTGTCGCTGTGCACATCAGACCAAAGTCTACCCAATAGTGCAGTTGAATTCCAAATAGAATCGAAAGTGGATTTTGATGGGTAACTGTCATGTGTGTGTAGATATCTCGACCAGAGAAAAGTCTACTAAATAGTTATGAAAAAAGTTTTCTTTGTCCCCAAATATCACATTTCAATAAACAAATTAAACAGTTCTCACAAGAAAGACTGTGTCCTCACAGGTAACTTCCTACTACTGCTGAGGTTCCTAGACTCTCAAGTGTGCCCTGAACGGATGGAAATAGCTACAAGCCTTTCAGACTAGCCCAGGGGTGGTGAACCTTTTGGCGATTGAGTGCCAAAGTTTATGAAATAAGAGTATACTCACTCGACTCGCATGCCAACCCATCGAGTGAGATAGAGGTATTGATTATTTTTATGTCTATAAGAGGCATAGGATGTTTTTATAACAAAAAACAAATAATTTTTTAAATGGCATTCACAATTATTTGTTTTGAAGTTTAAATATTTTATTAGAGTGCATAACAAAGGTAATTATATAAATTAAATACCATAGAAAATCTCTATCAGTCATTTATTACATTTTTATTCGGTGTAGAATAACACATTTACCTTGCCAATGTAGCGCTCCCTCTTCGTTGAAAAATTTCATGAATGTTCCTCTAACTTCAAAACCATCTGTTCTTGCATACCATACTCACTGGTGGATCTATACTTGAATTGTATTCATAATGTGGCTGCTGATGGTGCTCTAAATAGCCATGCCTCAGTATATTGTGCAAACAACATGCTGCAATTACAAGTTGTTCACATTTCAGGTGTGACAGCAATGGGAAAGTAGAATACTCGAAAAATTTGACTCAATAGCCCAAACGCATTTTCTGTTACTCTGTGAGCATGAGTTAACCTGTAGTTGAAGATGACTTTAGATTTTTCTCCTCGGGCTGTTATTTTACAGTATGGTTTCATGCCATGTTTGTGTAATCTGAAAGCTTCATCTCCAACTATAACATAGGGTACTACTTTATTCGAACCAGGAAGTCTCTCATCTGGAGGAAATATATTTCCCAAAAGCACTTGTTTCCCCATGACAGACTTCGCAAAAATTCCACCGTCCCCCTCTTTTCCATATGACCCAACATCTATCTATTGCTATAAATTTACAGTTGGCCTCAACCAAAGCAAGTAATACAACAGAAAAGTACTCCTTATAATTAAAAAAACGTATATGGCGTTCTTCTTTGTCTTCCCGTCTGCAGCTTAGATCAATTTTAGTTGTTATTTGGACCCTGTAATCTAAACTCACCGTGAAATTGCCCTTAGCGCCCTCCCAGCTCCACGTCCCGAAATAATTGCTCCGCGTGCCACTTTGGGCACGTGTGCCATAGGTTCGCCACCTCCAGATTAGCCTTTATGGTAAACTTCCCAGCAATCTATAATGATTTTGGTATTGTTTTCAATGATCTATTAAATCTTTGCAAAGAAACTTGTTAAATGATGTTTCCCAAACTATATGGCTTCTAGTTTAAAAATACAGTGTTTTTTGTAATTATACATGTTTCAACAGTTAAAAAAAAATCATGACATCAGGTGCATAAAGATTGTGTTGTTTTGATGTTCTCCTATTTTAATTTGCTTGGCTCTATTTTAACTATGCCCTCCCTTCAAGTGAGAAAGACCAATAATATAATTGCACTTCTACAGAACAACCATTATTTTTCCTTCCAATTAGTGCTTTGACTTGTTAAATTCTACCACAGAATAACATGCAAAATTTCAATTCCTCTCCTTGCTGCGTAATAGGGAAGAATGTTTCCTGCACCAGCTGAGACATGCATTACTTTCTCATTATATACGGACTGGGTGGTGGCCCGGGTAGGAGCAGCGACTGGGTGTGAGTGGGGTTGGCAATGAGAGAACGCTGTCTCCTAATTACCAATGGCTGCAATTTGCCTCTGCTACATTTTCATGCAGTTACATGAGATGTCCCACCTTTTGGTTTAATAAGAAAAAAAATGTGGTCCTTTTCTTTCATGGGAAAAAGCAAGAAAACAATTACACACTGTACATAAACTTTGAAATGGTCCTATTCTATTCTCATGTAGGAGAAAAGGAAGGGACTCAGTGATGAAAGGCTAAAGTGTGACTTGGAGAAAAGTGTCTGAATCAGGTTACCTGTTCAATTATTTTTCTTTGATACAATACCACTCTACAAATGACAGGATATAATTTCCAAAGGCTGTTTTTACCCGAGTGGCTGCAGAAATGTTTCAGGGCTATTCACCTGTGACCCAACATTGAGACGACATGTCAAACCCTTTTTTCTGGTGGCACAATAGGCAAAGGCCAAGACTTCTGCTCAATGGTGCAGTCAGGAGACTGAGATGGGGCTGCCACTGAGGGCCCCGGTCAGAAGTTACAGGACCAAGAATAGGTACGGCTCAGCTGGCTAAACAGAAGCAATCTAAGTACGTTTTCATAAAATGTTTCCAAAGGTCATAGTAGTCATTGAAGAGAGTATATTTTCCTCTTATAAAGTCACCTTTGAACATTCTTTTCTTGATAATATTTCATAATACATTTTAAAAAAGTGTTTTATTGCCTTTGTTGAAGGTTTAAAAGGAGAAGTTTCATGTTGATTTGATAATTATTATCTTTTCACCTACTTCCTTAGAAGAGAAGAAAAATAAGTGTAAGTATAAAAAGAAAGTATTCATTCTACTCATTTCCAATGGCCTGGGTGATCAAAATTAGCTGAGGTTCTAAGCCAAGGGAAAAACATAAGGGAGAGGGGAAAGAAAGTGTTGATTTACTTATTACTACACATAATTTACCAGTATTAGAAAAAAATAAGCAGAATACATTTATTCCAGTTTTATACTTTGATTTAATCTAAAGTCCAGGGTGATTTTAATTAAGATCATAGATACATTTTGAAACAACAAAGTCAAAGCAGCTCCATTTCACATACCTAACGGGGTGGATATTACATTTTCTTTTCTCTCCCTTCTATGCTCACTGGAGCCTTGGGTGTTATAATGAGTGACAGAAGATCACCAAGCAGATTTTCTTCTACACTCATGACACAGCCTCTGTGTCCACTGTGCAAACGAAGCAGGGAAACAGCTTGTGTGGTCTGGTTGGCCTTCCAACTCCCTTCAGTTTCACAAGGCTGAGTGATCCACAGACATTGTCTTCTTTGAACTTCTGCACTACCTTGAAGGAAGTGATGTCACTCAGCCCCCCAGAATCTCACTGCTGGTTACAGGTGGAAGTTACAGGTAAATGGTGAAAGTGGTATCCAAACTGAGAAGCCAGCAAGCTTGAAATGCTAGCAAGCTTCAAATGCTAGCACTGCTTTTCCCACTGATGTGTATTTACTAATAAAATTGGAAATCTATGAAAAACAAATAGGCTTATCCTTAAAAGGCCCTGCTTTACTTGACAAGGAATGATAATGTATCTGTAAAATGAGGAAAGACCTTAGAAGGCTGAAAGCAGTCTGGTGAGCATACTGGAAACAGAGCAGTGTGGGTTATGTGGAAGAGACAGGTGGGGAAATGAGAGCTTCCTGCTTCCCCTCTCAATGAGATAACTAATAGAAACCAGAGACACAGGTGGCAGGATACAAAGGCTCGGAGGACATCCCTGAAGCCAGGATCCGGAGAAATGACATAGTATTGAGCAACTCTCAGAATCAAAAAACATCAAAGCATTAATTTGAGAGAGAATGACACTAGGATGAGCCATGAACCTTGAGTTAATGAGCTCATGGGTCATCCTCCAAATCTTCTAGTGCCTGGCCACACACAAACCTGTGTACTCTGGCCACTGGTACTTCACTGACCTCCTCTCCTTCCATTTTCCCCCTCAATGACTCTACTTTATTTCTAGATAGGCCAAGATCATGCCCAATTTATGCCATATGTATTTTTTTATTTCTTCTAGTTGGAATGCTCTTTCTTCAGTTAGACATAAGATTTGGTTCCTCAATTAATGTTTCTGCTCGTATACTAGCCATTGGTCAATATGTTTAAAAGCCTCCCTGGCCCGAGGACTCATTATTTTCCTACTGTATTAGGTTGAGTGGTGGTCCCCAAAAAGATATATCTATGTCCTAAGACCAGTGAGTGAGACCTTACTTGAAACAGTGGTCTCTGAAGATGTAATTAAGAAGGTCATGTAAGGACAAAGGCAGAGATTAGAGTCATGCTGCTAGAAACCAGGAAATACCTGGAGCTACAGACACTGGAAAAGGCAGGAAGAATTCTTCGCTAGAAACTTCGGAGAAAGTGTGGCCCTTCCCACACCTTGATTTGGAACTTCCAACCACCAGAACCATGAGAGAATAAATTTGTTTTTGTTTTAAGCTAGTTTGTGATAATTTGTTAAAACAGCTTTGGGAAACTGACAGACTTCCTTTCCTTACTTTTTTTTGCAGCAGTCAGCTTGCTCTTCAGTCTCCCCATCTACAATGGGAGTGCAGGGAGTTTCCCCGTTTTGTTCACTGATATTTCCCAGTGCCCAGAAGAATGCCCAGCACACAGCAGTCACTTAGTAAGAATATACTGAATTATGAGTGAATGTGAGCTACTCAAGTCACTTCCTGTGTGTTTCTAATTGGGAGCAATTCTGTGGGTGGACTTTGAATTTTATTACTATCATTCTTTCTCCACAGTATGCCCAGGTTGGCCAAAAATATACTGCTGCTAACATATTTGTCTATATTTCCCTCTGACTATATTGTTACAGGAAACAGTATGAGTCCTTCAGATATCATTTAAAATTTTACCTATTTTGAGATGTTGGCATTCATGAAATAGCACTGTGATTCAATATTTTAAACACATTGAAATGAACATGAAAAATTCTACATGGAAAAAGCTTCCCAAAACATAACTCTTGCTGTATGCTGTTAAAGGAAATCCACTACTCAACAATTTCTGGATTAATTTTACCATGTTGATTTGGATGTAGGCTAGTTGAATTTCTGTGCAGAGCCAGCTTGCAGAGTCTGAAGGATGCTCTCATGATGGCTGGTACTGTGAGAGATACTGTCAAGGTTACTACGTGTCTGCTCGCTAGAACTGGAAAGATAGGAAGAGCGATGGACAACTGACGCTGTCAGGTGATAAGCAGAGAGATGGTGTGAAGTGTACAGAAGCGCTCGCTCATGTCACCATGGGCTGCCGGGTGTGAGAGAACACACAGAGCTGTCTTAGATAGGGGAGTTGAAGGACAGGAAGAGGTGAGCCAGCCTGGATTTTTCTTGCGCTTTACAGGCTCAATTCAGGCCTCACCGCGTGTTTCAGAACAGAAGAAATAAAGGGAAAAGCAGCTGGAACTATGTTAACTACACAGGCAACTACACAAGAAAAAGGAAAAGCAAAAGCAAAATACTTGCAGAACTCATATTAAGTGTGGGAGAAATAGGTATTTTACTTTTAGAAGACAAGGACAACTCACTATGCGCGCTGAGGTAGAGCGGAGGCAAAGAGGGGGCAACTCTCCTAAAATGTCCGTTAATGTCAGGCATTTGATAGCCATGATCTAATAGGACAACTTGCAACCATCGTGTCATTCCTATACTAGAAGTCAGCACATTGAGGTTCCGAGATGGTACGTGGCTTCCTCAAAGCCACAGCGAGAGGCCTAATGACTCAAAGACATGGATTGAAGATGTATTAAACTGCATGTTTACATAAAAATGCACACATTTGGTCTTTGTAACATGAATTGGCTAAATTTTGTTAAATAATTCTGACCTTGTGACTGAGAGACACAACACTTCAAATGTCCTTTCTCCCTCATGCATATAATGGCCAACACAAAGAATTGAGCCACTATCCATACACATAGAATTTTGGAAACACCCAAAAGAGAGCTATGATTACTAGAGAAAACAACTTGACCCAAAGACAAGATACCTGTATTCACATCTTAGCCTTGCCTCTGCCCTAGTATGTGACTTTGAATAAGACACTTAAGCATTCAGAGTCTCTGTTTCTTCATCAGATTGATTGGATTAAAAATATATATTAGTTATTACACATACATAAAGCATCTAGCATCTACTAGGTGTTCAGTGATGCCTAGAGATATCACTACTGTTATACTATCATATACAAATAAGGATGGTCCTCATGTACTCATGTGCTAAATGTGTGTATTACAGGCTCATCAGTCTGGATACTTGGGGCACATGGAAGACAAAAGGAAGCTCTCAGGATTCAAGATCAGGACAGTCAATGGGAATGGCAGGCAGAGCTGGACAGAATAACTCAAGTAGCTAGAAGCAAAGAACTAGATAGGAAAGAGTTGGGGAGCCAGAAATTCATAACTGGCTCCTTAGGTCAAAACATACAAGCCATGTGGTGTGAGAAAATTGAATGAAGATAATTCAGGTTCAGATTTGATAGTTACAAAACTTAGATATATCCTTTCTTACCAAAGCTTTTGTCAACAAACCAAAAAGTCATTTTTAGATTAAAACATTTTTAAAACACAAGGCCTATATACTCATTGAAAAGGTAGTATCTTTAAGTTTATTAAAACTTGGAATATTTTTAGTAAAAGCATTTAACTTAAATGGCATGTACAAAAATTAAACCATTATTCTGGCCTCTAGCACATGAACTAAAAGATTAAGCAGTTTTGGGGAAGCCAGGATGGCTCAGGAAGTTAAGTTCTTGCTTTGCAGCCCTGAGAACTGAGGATCAAATCCCATGCCTGGCTCATGTGGACCCATGTGATGAAATGGGGTGTCCTTCCCACGCAGGAGACCCCAAGTTTGACTTTTGTCCCCAATTTGGCCCCTGGATTGAGGGGGCTTGCCTCCCATGCAGGAGGCCCCCGGCCTGGTTCCCGCTCAGCACAGTCCCTGTCCACCTATGTGAAATGAAACCATGTCAAAAACTGATGTCAAAAACTGATGATGTACGACTATGGAGACTACTCTGGGCCCTTCTCCTTCTCTCTGTCTCTGTCTCTCTGTCTCTTTCAAAAACAATAAAATAAATCTTTTTTAAAAGTTTAAGCAGCTTTTTCTTCTGTTTATAAAAACTTCTATTTCTCACATCTTATTGACACATCTTCTATGATACTTAAATATCATAACCCATGTCATTTTAATTATAAATAAATTATCCTTCTTAGCCATATCCACTCCTATGAGCTAATCACTTTTAATGGGTTTTTTGTGTGTTTTTCTAGTATTATCTTCATAAGTCATAAATGTAAGTAACATACCATTATTTCTAGTTAGGCATTATATATTGACTCCATGAGGCTGTGCACTTAGCTAACCGATTACGCTGCTCACAATAAATTTTTTCTCTCTCTCCAGTTTTGAAAGCTATATTACAATATCATATTTCTAGTAACTCCATTTATAAAATCAAATAATATGCTTGTACTGCTATTTAGTGGTCTGGCAATGGTGAACACCATTACTTGAGTCCTTAGCCTATAAATGTTAAAACAATATTATTGATAGAACCTTTATCTTAACTTTTCTAACTTCCTACTCTCATCTTCAGTCAACCCCAAATTTTTATATTATCAACACATTTCCTTCCCCTTAAGTCAAATGCCATGACACAAAAGCCATTCAGAAATGTGCGCTCCCAGCCTAGAAGTCAACAGCTTTTTTCTGCTGATTAGCTATTAATAATCCATGCTACTTTCTCTTTGCAACCTTTTTGAACCATGCCATTCTGGTAACATTTTTTGTTTCTTTCTTTCTCCCAACATTAGTGTATTTTAACTTAGAGATTGGGCTCATACTTTAACCCATATTTTTTATTTCTTTAATTTCCTAATCATAGTTAATTTCTGTCCTTTCATATTGATTAAACACTGGCCCTTTAATATTGGTTCCTTACATTACTCTTTCTCTAATATTATATGTTGTGCTAGTTGTTGTATTTTGGGGAGCTTTTACTCAATGATTGCCACTAATGTTCCTATTTATTCACATTTTTTATTTCAGCAAACATTTTTAATTTTCAGGAGATCTTCTCTGTTTTTAATTGTTCATAATTCATAGCACCCTGTACTTATTTTTTAGATTGGACATTTTCTTGATTTCTCTGAGGAAACTTAGGAGTTTTATAAAATCATGATACTAACAATAACAACATTTTTAAAAATTTGACTCTTCCTTTTCCTGGCTTCTTTCTAAATCTGTTGTCTTGTTTATTTTTCTTTATATTTCGGTTTCTTGCTAGCAGTCTTCAGCTGGTTGGTAACTGTTGACTTTCATTTTTTTTTATTCTGAATCCCAGTGTATTTCCTTGCTGGGCTTCCTGAATGGAAGCTGGTCTGTGGACTTTGTTGATGTGGGTGGGCTTGCAGACTGAGGGCATAGGCAGAGAGCAGGTGATATCAGCTGGCCCCCGACGGTGAGTTCAAATACAAATTAATTTCATTTACTCTGGGCTGCCCACCTCATGCTAGTAACTCTGGTCTTCTTGGGAATTCTATCTAATTGGTGGTGGG
>PVKE010020126.1:0-10761 GCA_004027555.1 Craseonycteris thonglongyai
TTGGATGTGCTCTAATACAGTCAATTTAGCTACTATGCATGTGTCCTGATACAGCAGCTTTGGCTACACAGAACGTTCCTGTGCTGCAACTGTATGTACCACAGTGAGCCAATCACAACAAGCAAAGGTTCAAAGGTTATAATAGACCGCCTCTCTGACTCTGGCCAATCTGAGCAGGCTTTTTACTAGAACACAGTGTGGCTTCGGGTACAGAACATGTATAATTTGCATGCATAAAAAGCCTGCTTGGATTGGCTGAGTTAGAGAGGTGGTCCGAGCAGCCTTGCAGTGATTGGTGCGGGATCGAGTTGGAAAATTCGTTTAGCGGCATATCGAGACGTTTTTCGGGATATACTCGGCGTATAAGACGACCCCCGATTTTCGGTAGACTTTTTTTCGTTTCAAAAGTCGTCTTATACGCCGGAAAATACGGTACTCTTTGTCTAGCACAGTTTTCTAAGTAGTCATCTAACAATTAATACTAAAACTAAAAAATAGCAACAATAAGAATTACAAACACTACATGGCGTCTGTACACATTCTACCTCCTCGCCAGCCAGGCTTCCTAGGTCTCTGGGGAGGTGTGTGGTTGCATAGCTATGGCCGGGGGCCTGCCAGAGCTTCTACTGGCCAGCTGCCTGGGTTAGGTAGATTACTGCTCCTCTAGGAGCCTCACTTTCCTTTACTACAAGGTATGGATGAGCTGGATATGACTGTTCACCTGATGGGATCATTGGAAGGATTAAAAGAGCTCTGGTTGAGAGCAGAACCAGGCAGTTACACCCTTTATCATTAAGCCTTTCACAAGAGAGGGAAGGTGCTGTTTCCTTCACCTGCATATTCTTTCCCTTGTTTTGCATCAGGTTAATGTCTAATTATTTGTGGCATTATGGATTCTCTGAGTTGTAACAGAAACTCACATTGCTCAATTTTCAAAGGCCAGGATTTCAGGCCTGACTTATGGGGTATGGGCAGTGGGGAGAGCTCAAAAGATCCTATCAGGACTCAACCCTCCTTTTTCCAGACTGGGATTGGAGGTTTAGGGAGGTCTCCCTGGAGCAGGGCCCAGGCTAGGGTGGGCAAGCGAGGCCTGGCTCTCAGGTGCCTGTGCTGCAGCCTTAGAGCCTGAGCGCAAGGCCTCCTCCAGTTTCCAGTACCTGGCTTGCCTGCCAGCTCTGGAGGCTCTAGGCCAAGTTTGTCCAACCCCTGGCCTGAGGGCTGCATGTGGCTCACACAGCTTTGAATGTGGCCCAACACAAATTCATAAACTTTTAAAAAACATTTTGAGGGGAAGCTGGGATGGCTCAGCGGGTTAAGTGCTCGCTTTGCAACCCTGGAGCCCGAGGATCGAATCCTGGCTCAGGCCCAGGAGGACCCATATGCTGAACTGGGGTGTGCCCCCAGTTCAGTTCTTGCCAGTTCCTGCCCTGCGCAGCCACGGTGCCCACCTGTGAGGTGAAACTATGTGGAAAATTAATGCTGTCAACTATGGAGGCTGCTCTGGGCCCTCCCCTTCTCTCTCTCTCTGTCTATCTTGTCAAAAACAATAAAAATAAATGTTAAAACAACAACAACAACAACATTATGAGATTTTGGGGGGGTGGGTTTAGCTTATCAGCTATTGTTAGTGTTAGTGTGTTTTATGTGTGGTCCAGGACAATTCTTCTTCTTCCATGTGGCCCAGAGGAGCCAAAAGGTTGAACACCCCTTCTCTAGGTTTTCACTGTCCTCAGGTCCTGATTTCAGCAGAGGCACTTCCTTGACAGCTCCAGAAAAAGTTCCTGAAAGGGCCTTGATTGGCTAGGTTAGGTCATGTGCTTATGCCTGACCCAATCCCTGCAGCCAGAGGCCTGGGGAGCGCTGATTGGCCAGGCCAGGGCATGTGCTGGTCAGAGTTGGGGAAATCCCAAACCAACCACTTAGAGAATGTTTGGTGGGGCAGGAGGGGGAGGGTCTTTGGGAGATGTTGGGCTGGCAAAACCAAACCCTTCCAGGCACCTCCCCCCTTCGCCCCCATTCTAGGGCATATTTCCTATCTTGGTCAGAACTCCTTTATTCCAAGAACCCTCCCCTTACAGGGATTGGCTTCTGCCCTGTGCACCCACAGCAGCCTGTATTCCCTACCATTCATTTCTCAACAAATTTTTAATATGTACACCCCCCCCTTACCCTCCCTCCCCACACACAGAGCAGCAGGGGGCCCAGGAGGAACCCCAACAACCACAGGTTGGAAGAAGGAAGTGGAGGCTGCAAAGGGGGCAGAAGGGGAGTGGTCTGTGGGGTAGGACAAGAACCAGGCCTTGAGGTCTGAGGTCCGGAGTAGTTTCTAGGAGGATTGGTGGATTCAGGTGCTGTTGAGAAGCTCAGTGAGACCAAGAAGTGCCTGCTGGATTGGGCAGCAGGGAGGCTGTGGGTGACCTTAGCCAGAGTTGAGAGTGGGGACACAGTCCTGTTGGGGTGGGGTGAGAAGAGGCTGGGGAAGGAGGGAGTGGAGTTGGCAGCTATAGATATATCTTTGGAGTTTTCTGGGGGTGGGGTAGAGAAATGGGGGTAGGAGGTGGAAGCATGCTTAGGAACAAGGGAGAATTTCCCCCCTTTTTGGAAAATGACCCAGGGGAAAGAGGCTAATGACACAGAACATAAAGGGGAGGGGAACAGGAGGGGGGTACCTGAGATCATGATCAGGGTGGGGGAGCCTGAGGTGCAGTGGGTGCCAGGCAGGGAGATGAGTCATTTTGGGGACTGGAAGATGACAGGGATCCTCTCTGATGGCTTGAGGGTTTCTTTGAAAGAGGTGAGGTTGGTTGCTGGGAATGAGGGCAGAAGGGGTTGTGGAAGGTGTAAGGAGGGGAAATTGTGAAATCTTAGTCTCAAGAGAATGGGACTGTGTCATCGAGAAGCATGGTAGGGCTGCTGACTCTATGGAGTGCCAGTTTGAAGGTTTTTTTTTATTATTGTTTTTTTGACAGAGACAGACAGACAGAGAGACAGAGTCCAGAGCAGTCTCCATAGTTGACAGCACTAGTTTTCCATATAGTTTCACTCCACAGGTGGGCGTGGGGCTGCACAGGGCAGGAACTGGTCCAAGAACCTCCCACATAGGCCCTGGCAAGAACTGAACTGGGGGCACACCGCAGTTCAGCATATGTGTCTGCATGGGCCGGGCCTGGGATTCGATCCTTGGGATTCCATCCTCAGGCTCTGGGGCTGCAAGTGAGTGCTTAACCTGCTGAGCTACCCCAGCTTCCCCCAGTTTGAAGTTTAAGATCACAAATTCTCAATTAGAGGGGTTGTGTGTGGACCCCTCCTCCCCCAAACAATAGGCAGGGAGGAAGTGGGGGTTTCCTTTAGGTTGGTTGGTTCCCTATGGTGGAAGGAGCCAGGAGGTAGACTTTAAGAGTCCACCAGGGGGAAGCCGGGATGGCTCAGTGGGTTGGGTGCTCACTTTGCAGTGCCAGGGACCCGGGTTCGAATCTCGTGCGGATCCATGTGCTGAACTGGGGAGTGCCCCCAGTTCAGTTCTCTCTCTGTCTCTGTATCTCTCTCTCCGTCAAAAACAAAAACAAACAAACAAAAGAATCCACCAGGTCAGGAGGTAGGCACTGTGATTATCTATTTTACTGATAAGGAAACTGTGAGGTTCAAGGCCAATATAGTATCCATGTGACCTTGGGGTCAAACTACAAAAGGGCCTGCACATTTTATTGGTTGAAAAAAGTGAATGGTTATGCTCTACACCTGAAACTAATATAACATTGACTGTCAACTGTAATTAAAAATAACTAAAAAAAAAAAAAAAAAAGAATGGACAGTCCAGTGATACACCCAGTCTAAACCTGACAGTAAGTAGCCCCAACCTTGGGGTTCAGTGCGTGGGGCTGGTGACTGATTCAATATTACCTTTGTGCCCTTGAAGGCAATTCTTTCCAGTTTCTTGCGGCAGAACTTGGTATAGACACCATGGGAGCACAGCATCCTGCTCTTAACCTCATTCCTCAGGCAGTACTCACCTCCAGATGAGTCAGGGCCCTCAGCCAGGTGGCCCAGCTCTCCCCTCCACCCATGCCACCTCTGATTCCTAACCCTTGGCTTTGCTATCTGCATCCTATCCAGGCTAGCAGGAGGGGATTGTGCCAGGGCCACACACCTGCACCGCCTGGGGCTCTCCAAGGAGAGTGCTCTACGTTTAAGGGGAGTCCCGAAGCTTGGACCCTAAACTTGGTGGGGGCAGGGCTCCTTCACAGGGAGGACTCCCAGCCCTTTTGCTTAAAGGCCATCTGAGCACAAATGAACGTGGTCACTTCATTGAAGTTAATAATGGTTCCGTTGCAGAAAACGTGAAGAACACCCTGCTTGTTTATTCAGGCTTTAAAACCATAAAACTCCATATTTCTCCCTGTAGCTATTTATAACTGGAGCTGGTGTAAACTGCCCCCATAGTAAGATCAGGTTCGTTTGAAGTAACTTAAAAGAAAAATAGCCACCCGCTGCATTAAAAAAAAAATCATTTGTAGACCTTCTAGCTTCCTAATTCTGTACGAACAGCGTGTTGTTGGGGGTGTGTGGTGGGGATCTCCAGAGGAGTCACACACTCCCCCACCCCGCACCCAACTATAAAGTAGCCCCTGGCGGGCCGCTGGGTTGTCTCCGGCTAGGTCGCGCTTCCCTTCGCCGGGTGCCCGCGGTGGAGTGGGGGAGGCAGGGCAGGCAGCAGATCCGGAAAAGTGGCTCTTGCCCCGGAGGAAATTGAAGAGCTGGGGATGGAAATAGCTTCTTCCTCTTTACCCTTCCCGGCCCCTAGCCCTTGTCTGTAAGTCTCCCCCGTCAGTTCTGTGAGTGCGCCCCCCGCCCCCCGGGCAGCTCGGCCCCTTCACTGATCCCGAAGCTCAGCAGATGGTAGGGACCCCGCGCCCCGGACGCTGCGCCCGGGCAGGCGGTGCTCGGGACCTTCCCGCCCGGCCTGAGCCGCGGCGGCGCGCCCGGCAACTCGGGCCATCGCGGTGACTTCCAACCCCCATCCAATTAGCAGGAAGCTCCGCAAACCCCGCGAGCTCCAATAGTGCTTCTTTTCCCTCCAGGGGAGACTGTCACCTGGGGCCAGGGCTTCACGGGCTGGGGTACACTCGCAAGTCCCTGGGGGAAGGTGGGGGCGCAATTAGTTTCTTTCAATTAGTTTCTCTTCTTTGTATAAATCCATTCAAACTGGATGTAATCTTCCGCGAGAGGGGGAAAGTAGTCCCGATCTTGCATTCAATTTTTGTTTCCGTGTCGCGCGTATTTTACTTTTTGAGGCCGAAGGGGCACTCAGTGGGGCCCTTCGGGGACTGTGGGGGCCGAGTCCGCGAGGAATGAGCGCAGACGAGGGGTTGGGAGCGCGACAGAGAGAGGGGGCGGGGAGGGCAGCCAACTCCTCGCTAGAGCCTAGAGAGATGGATCATGGGGCGTAGAGAGATTGCAAACCTCAAACCGCGTACCGTGCGCGACACGCGTCAACCGAACCTGACCAACGGAAGCCCGGAGCCCCCTCCCTTCCATCCCGCCCCATCTCCTGGATAGACAGGTGCGCCGAGCCAACCGGGCTACCGCTCGCCGTCCAAATCCCATAACAACCAATGGGAGCGCTCAAGGGGCGGAGCCTCTTCGCGTCAGGTTGGGCTGCGCGCGGCTTCCCTCCGCGGGCCCAGGCCCCGCCCCCTGCCTCCCGCCCGCTGCTCCCGGAGTAGTTAGTGCCAGTGAAGTGCGGGCGGCGATGAGAGCGAAAGTTGCGCTCGGCTCGGCGCTGGGGGCTTGAAGCGGCTCAGCGCTCCGCCCGCTAGGGCCGCCCCCAGCCCCAATTCGCGCCCGCCGCGCCCGCCCGGCCCCGCGCCCGCCCGCACCCCACCCCCGTCCCGGCGCCCCCTCCTCAGGAGCCGCGCGTCCCCGTCACTTTCTCCCGGCCCCGGCCCCCGCCGATGCCGGCCATGGTGGAGAAGGGCCCCGAGGTGTCAGGGAAGCGGAGAGGGAGGAACAACGCGGCCAGCGCGGCCGCTTCGGCCGCCGCCTCCGCCGCCTCCGCCGCCGCCGCCTCGGCCGCCGCCGCCGCCGCCTCCGCCTCCGCCTCCGCCGCCGCTGCCCCCAATAATGGGCAGAATAAAAGTTTGGCGGTGGCGGCGGCGCCCAATGGCAACAGCAGCAGCAACTCCTGGGAGGAAGGCAGCTCGGGCTCATCTAGCGACGAGGAGCACGGTAGGTGGCAGCCGCCCCGCGCCCGCCGCCCGCCCCCGCCGCCCGCCGCCCGCGCCCGCGCCCGCCCGCTGACCACTGTGCTCTGCTTCTTCGCAGGTGGCGGCGGCATGCGGGTCGGACCCCAGTACCAGGCGGTGGTGCCCGACTTCGACCCCGGTGAGTAGAGCTCCGGGCTGGCCGGCCGGCCCCCCGAGGGGGCGGGAGCCCTTGGACAACTTTCTTTTTTTGTGCTCGCCCTGCCGTACGCGGGGAGAACAGCAGGGCGAGACCAGGAGGGGAACACACACCCCCCCCCTCCGGCGTGGGGTGCAGACGTATCTCTGCACCCCGGGAAGGCCGGGCCTCCCCCCGCGCCCCTGGGATAGGAGGCGACGTCCGGCCGGTCACCCCTGGCCTGGGGAAGGAGGCAGGCGGGCTCGGACCTGGGCGGGCTGCGCCTCGGCCAGGGGTCGGGGTGGCAGTGCCGGAGAGTTAGCATCCCTCGCGCCGCCGAACTCGGGCGCCCTCAGATCCTGCCCTCCTCTAGCAAATGCTGCCCCAGGGCCTTACCTCCTCTTGCCGGCTCTCGGGCTCCACGCGCCCCGATGCCTCTCCTGGCCCCAGAGCCCCAGGAACGGCGGTCTCCCCGAATCAGCTCGTTAAGTGTGCTTCCCAGAGGGCGCCTGCGGGGGGTGAGGGGGCAGAGGGTGGCCTGCCGCAGCTTTAGGACCTATTTGTAAATGTGTGTTTCCTTTTTATTTTTTGAAGGAGGGGGTCATGAAAGAATAGAACCTGCAGAAACGTTAGCCTAACAAATGATTTCCACCCAGGAAATCCGTACACCCTAGAATGGAACATTTACTTCCCTGGCTGTTATTCTATGTGGAAGCAAATTTAAAGTGGTACCAGAAAAAATCCAATCAGACAAAGGAATTTGTCAGATTTTAATGCAGGAGATTCTAGCATGTCTCTGTACGAGGTTGCCTTTAAAGATTGCTGACATAGAGAATGTTTGAAAGGATGTGTTTTTCTTTTTCTTCGTCTTTTTTTTCAGAAATAAAATTCCAAAGAACCTTGTAGAACTGGAGTTAGCAGCTTTATAAC
Organism: Craseonycteris thonglongyai; assembly: GCA_004027555.1. Lineage (NCBI taxonomy): Eukaryota > Metazoa > Chordata > Mammalia > Chiroptera > Craseonycteridae > Craseonycteris > Craseonycteris thonglongyai. The sequence continues at coordinate 7,309 of PVKE010020126.1, forward strand.
TGGAGGTTCTCTGTGTAGGTTATACCACTAATTTATTTGAGAAAATAAATGCGTAAATGAAAATTGCACGGATCTATAGTCATTGAAAAAGGCGATTGCTCTTAAGCTGCTATTGAAGTACTGGTACTAAACTTTGAGTGTTCTTTGAAGTGAAAATACACAGGGATCCCTGAGTGAGCTCTTGGGCGATCTGGAAATAAATGACCTTTCTTTCCCTTCTGAATTTTGCTCTGTGGATTTAAATCTCTTACATTTATGTAGTTTCACACCCAGGTTTGTATTCCTTTTAAACTCAGGTTAGTCTTTTTGATAGTTTCCCCTTCCCCCACATCTTCCTTTTTTGGTAGTCACTTCTCATCTATGGGAGTGACAGGATAGAACGAGGAGACCAGGTTTTTTCTCTTCTATACATGCCGTCTCCATTCCTTGGTTGGCCACCAGGGGAAGCATACCGTTTTTTGGTTACAGTTGACCCTATCTTCATTTTGTAGGTCAAGTCCATCTTTGTTTTCATGCACAGAATAAAGCAAAGCTTGTCACCAAGTTTCCCCCACATATTTTTTAAAGCAATTTGCACAAACCTTAGTTTTAGTAAGTTGGTCAGTTTTTGGTACATTTTGGTTATGTTAGTTTAGAAAGTGTTTTAAATATGTTGGGTGTAACTAAGGAATAGAGAATATTTGATGGCAACCACAGGATTTCTGACATTTTTCTAAATAGTGATGTCTAGCTCTGCATTGTTAGTAATGAGTGACTTTTTTGGAGTTGCTCTCTTTAAAACAGTAAATGTAATAGGATCATATTTTGATCTGATCAAAATATTTGCATTTTTTAAAAAATATTTTTTTAAGTTACATTTGACATTCAATATTATTTTATATTAATTTCATGTGTACAGCATAGTGGTTAGACATATAATTTATGCAATGATCCCCCTGGTTAGTATCCACCTGGCACTATACATAGTTGTTGCAACATTATTTATTTTTATTTATTTTTTTATTTTTATTGATTTTGACAGAGAGGGAGAGAGATACAGAGACAGAGAGAAGGGGGAGGGCCCAGAACAGTCTCCGTAGTTGCACATCATTGGTTTTTCCACATAGTTTCATTCCACAGGTGGGCATGGAGCTGCACAGGGCAGGAACTTGGCCGGGGTCTCACCCTGGTGAGAAACGAACTGGGGGCACTCCCCTGTTCATTATATGGGTCTGCACGGGGCAGGGCCAGGATTCGATCCTCGGTCCCCAGGGCAACAAAGTGAGCGCTTAACCCACTGAGCCATCCCGGCTTTTCTACATTATTGATTATATTCTCTATGCTGTATGTTACATCCCTGTGACTATTTTGTAATTAACAATTTGTATTTTTTTTAAATATATTTTTATTTATTTATTTTTGACAGAGAGAGAGAGAGAGAGATACAGAGACAGAGACAGAGAACTGAACTGGGGGAGCTCCCAGCTCAGCATATGGTTCCGCATGGGCTGGGGCTGGGATTCGATCCCTGGTCCCTGGCGCTGCAAAGTGAGCGCTTAACCCACTGAGCCATCCCGGCTTCCCCACAATTTGTATTTCTTAATCTCTTCACCTTTTTCTCCCATCTCCCCAACCCTTTTCCCCTCTGGCAAGTATCAGTTTGTTCTTTGCATCTATGAGGTTTTTTTTCTGTTATTTGTTTTATTTTGTTTAGATTCCACATATAAGTGAGATCATATGGCATTTGTCTTTCTCAGTCAGACTTATTTCACTCAGCATATTACCTTCTAGGTCTATCCATGCTGTTGCAAATGGTGAGATTGCATTCTTTTTTATGGCTGAGCAATATTCCATTGTATATATTACCACATCTTTATCCAGTCACCTGTTGAGGGGAATTAGGTTGCTTCTACATCTTGACTATTATATAGTGCTACATTGAACATAGAGGTGAATATATATCTTTTTGAATTAGTTTTGGATTTCTTTGGATAAATACCCAGAAGTAGAATTGCTGTATCATAAGGTAGTTCTATTTTAACTTTTTTGAGGAACCTCCAAACTGTTTTCCATAGTGGCTGTGCCAGTTTGCAATCTCACCAACAGTGCATGAGGGTTCCCTTTTCTCCATATCCTCGATAATGCTTGTTTGTTGATTTATTGATGATGGCTATTCTGACAGGTGCAAGGTGATTGATACTTCATTATGGTTTTCATTTTCATTTCTCTAATGATTAGTGATGTTGGTCATTTTTTCATATGTATGTTAGCCATGTGTATGTCCTCTTTGGAGAAATTTATATTCAGGTTCTCTGCTCATTTTTAATTTAATTTTACTTACTTTATTACCGGGTACTTACTTATTATTTTTAATTAATTAATTAAAAAAAAGATTTGTTTTGGGAAGCTGGGGTGGCTCAGCGTGTTAAGCGCTCGCTTTGCAGCCCTGGGCATCGAGGATTGAATCCTGGCCTTGACACATGCGGACCCATATGCGGAACTGGGGTGTGCTTCCCATGCGGGAGGCCCCAGTTCAGTTCTTGCCCCCCAGTTTGGCCCCTGGCTCGAGGGGGTGTGCCTCCCATGCAGGAGGCCCCCAGCCCAGTTCTGCCCTGTGCAGCCCCTGCCTACCTGTGTGGAACAAAACCATGTTGAAAAGTGATGACGTACAACTATGGAGACTGCTCTGCCCACCCCCCAACCCCCTGTTTCTCTCTGTTTCTGTCTTTCTCTCTCAAAACACAATAAAATAAATCTTAAAAAAAAAAAAAGATTTATTTTATTGTTTGAGAGAGACAGAAAGAAGGCGGAGGGCCCCGAGCAGTTTCCATAGTTGTACGTCGTTAGTTTCAACATGGTTTTGTTCCACACAGGTAGGTGAAGGTCAAGCAGGATGAGAACTGGGTTGAGGGCCTCCCACATGGGAAGCACACCTGAGTTCAGCATATGGGTTTGCATGGGCTGGGACCGGAACTTGATCCCAGGACCTTGTGGCTACAAGGCAAGCACTCAACCTCTTGAGCTATCCTGGCATTCCCTATTTATTTATTTTTTATAAAGATTTATTGTTTGAGAGGTGAGAGAGGGAGAGAGGCAGAGAAGTGGGGATGGGTCCAGAGCAGTCTCCATAGTTATACATCATTTGTTGTGACATAGTTTCATTCCACACAGGTGGATATGGGCTGAGTAGGGTGGGAACCAAACCAGGGCCCTTCCGCATGAGAGGCCTGAATCTTCCCCGCCTTCCTAGTGGTTACCATCTGTGCCCCAAAGTTCAGCATATGGGTTTTCAAAGGCTGGGGCTGGGAATCAGTCTCTGGACCTCGTGGTTGCAAGGCAAAAGTGCTCAACCTGCTGAGCTATCCTGGTATCCCCTGTTTTTTATTTATTTATTTTTTGTATTGTTTTTGACAGAGAGAGAGAGAGAGAGAGATACAGAGACAAAGAGAGAACTGAACTGTGGACACTCCCCAG
>PVKE010020126.1:10861-27865 GCA_004027555.1 Craseonycteris thonglongyai
CTCTCTCTCTCTCTCTCTCTCTCTCTCTCTCTCTCTCTCTCTCTCTCTCTCTCAGGCTCCTGGCACAGTTCCTGCCCTGAGCAGCCACGTGCTCACCTGTGGAGTGAAACAATATGGAAAACTAATGCTGTCAACTATGGAGACTGCTCTGGGCCCTCCCCATTCTGTCTGCCTGTCTCTGTCAAAAAAAAAAAGAATTTATTTTTATTGTTGACAGAGAGAGACAGAGACAGAGAGAAGGGGGAGGGCCCAGAACAGTCTCCATAGTTGCACATCATTGTTTTGTTTATTTTTCCATGTAGTTTCACTTCACAGGTTGGTGCAGGTCTGCACGGGGCAGGAAATGGGCCGGGGTCTCACCCCGGTGAGAACTGAACTGGGGGCACTCCCCAGTTCAGCATATGGGTCCACTCGGGCCGGGGCCGGGATTCGATCCTCGGTCCCCAGGGCTGCAAAGTGAGGGCTCAACCCACTGAGCCGTCCCGGCTTCCCATGAGTGTTTTTATTTAATAGGCATTTGGATATTAACCCCTTATTAGATGTATCATTGGTGACTATCTTCTCCCATTCAGTAGGCTGTCTTTTCATTTTGTTGGTGGTTTCCTTTGCTATGCAAAAGCTTTTTAGTTTGGGATGCTGGAATAGCTTAGTGGTTGAGCACTTGCCTTGCAATCATGAGGTCTGGGCTGGATTCCTGGCCCAGGCCTGTGCAAACTCATATGTTAAACTGTAGTGCAACTGGTAACCACCTGGATGGCTTGGTGGGAGGCCCCTGGTTTGGTTCCCACCTAGCTTGGCCCCACATCCATCTGTGTGGAATAAAACCATGCCACAACTAATGATACACAATGTGTGGAGACTGTTCTGGGCCTTCCCCCTTTCTCTCTCTTACCTTCTCTCACACAAAATCTTAAAAAAAAAAAAAAAAAAATTGCGATGCTGGGATAGCTCAAAAGGTTGAGCACTTGCCTTGCAACCACGAGGTCCAGGTATTGAATCCCTGCCCCAGCCTGTGAAGGGTCCACATGCTGAACTGTGGTGCAACTGCTAAGGTGAAGGTTCTTACCTCCTATGTGTGGGGCAGTTCTGTTCCTGCCCTTCTCAGCCCCACATCCGCCTGTATGGAATGAAGCCATGTCACAACTAATGATGCACAACTATGGAGACTGCTCTGGGCCTTCTTTCCTTCTCTATCTCATGTTCCCTCAAATAATAAAATTAATCTTTTAAAAAAAAAGAAAAAAAAGAAATCACCCAATTTTTTAGTTTGATGTAGTCCCATTTATTTTTTTGTTTTTCTTGCTGGAGGAGATATATCAGGAAAAATATCACTAAGAGACATATCAGAGAGTTTACTGCCTGCTTTCTTCTAGGAGTTTTATGGCTTTGGGTCTTACTTTTATGTTTTTAATCCATTTGAGTTTATTGTATATGGTGAAAGAAGGTGGTCCAACTCCTTTTTTTTTTTTTTTTTTCCGTGCTTCTGTCCCATTTTTCCCAGCACCATTTATTGATTAGACTGACTTTGCCTCCTTTGTTATAGATTAAATGACCATATAGGCGTGAGTTTATTTCTAGGGTTTCTATTTTGTTCCATTGATCTATGTGTCAGTTTTTATGCTGGCACCATGTCATTTTGATTACTGTAGTCTTGTAATGTAGTTTAATATCAGGTAGTGTAATACCTCCAACTTTGTTCTTAAGATTGCCATGGTTATTTGGGATCTTTCATGATTCCATGTAAATTTAAAGGTTATTTGTTCTAGTTCTTTGAAAAAATGCTATTGGCATTTTGGTAAGGATTGCATTCTATTTATTGATTGGGCATTATGGATATATATATATATTATTTAAAGATTTATTTTTATTGTTTTTTGACAGAGAGAGAGAGAGAAAAGGGGGAGGGCCCAGAGCAGTCTCCATAGTTGACAGCATTGGTTTTCCATATAGTTTCACTCCACAGGTGGGCGCAGGGCTGCGCAGGGCAGGAACTGGGCTGGGAGCCTCCCGCATAGGCTGAGGCAAGAACTGAACTGGGGACACATCCCAGTTCAGCATATGGGTCCGCCTGGATCAGGGCCAGGATTCAGTCCTCTGTCTCCGTGGCTGCAAAGCAAGCACTTAACCCGCTGAGCCGTCCCAGCTTACCTGCAGTATGGACATTTTAGTGATGTTCTTCCTATCTGTGAGCATGATATATGCTTCTATTTATTTGTATCTTCTTCAATTTCTTTATTTCTTTTTTTCACTTTTAAAGTTATTTATTTATTTATTTTTGACAGAGAGAGATACAGAGACAGAGAGAACTGAACTGGGGGAACTCCCCAGTTCAGCATATGGGTCTGCACGGGCTGGGGCCGGGATTCTAGTCTCAGTCCCCAGCGCTGCAAAGTGAGCGCTTAACCCACTGAGCCATCCTGGCTTCTTCCAGTTTCTTTCTTTAGTGTCTCATTGTGTTGTTTTTTTTTTTTAAAGTTTTATTTATTTATTAATTTTTTGACAGAGAGAGAGAGATACAGAGACAGAGAGAGAACTGAACTGGGGGAACTCCCCAGCCCAGCACATGGTTCCGCACTGGCCGGGGCTGGGACTTGATCCCCGGTCCCCAGCACCGCAAAGTGAGCGCCCAACCCACTGAGCCATCCCGGCCTCCCCGTGTTGTTTTCTTTTTAATTTTTAATTTTATTATTTTTAAGATTTATTTCTATTGTCTTTGACAGAGAGAGACAGAGACATAGAGAAGGGGGAGGGCCCAGAGCAGTCTCCATAGTTGGACACCATCAGTTTTCAACATAGTTTCACTCCACACAGGAGGGGGTGTGAGCAGGGCGGAAACCGGCCGGTGGCCTCATGTGTGGGGGCACACCCCTATGAGCTGGGGCCAAACCATCCAAGCTTCTCATATCGTTTTCTGAGTCCAGGTCTTTTACCTTCTTGGTTAAATTTATCCCTAGGTTTTTCTTTTTCTTTTAATGCAATCGTAAATGGGATTAAAAAAAAAATTTTTTTTTTATAGTTTATTATTGGTGTGTAAAAATACAGCTGATTTCAGAATGTTAATTTTATATCTTGCTACTTTCCTGAATTTATCAGTTCTAATAGTTATTTTTTAAGATTTATTTTGACAGAGAGAGAGAGACAGAGACAGAGACAGAGACAGAGAGAGACAGAGACAGGGACAAAGAGAAACAGAGAAGGGGAAGGGCCCAGAGCAGCTTCCATAGTTGTATATCATCAGTTTCCGACATAGTTTCATTTCACACGGGTGGGTGGGGGCTACTCAGGGCAGGAACCAGCCAGGGGCCTTCTGCATGGGAGGCACGCCCTCACAAGCGGTGGTCCGAAGTGGGGGCCTCCCACATGGGAAGCACACCCCAATTCAGCACATGTGCCTGCATGGGCCGGTGCCAGTGCCAGGATTCAGTCCTGGGACCTCAGGGCTGCAAAGTGAGCGCTCAACCTGCTTAGCTATCCCGGCTTTCCCCTAATAGTCTTTTTGTGGAATCTTTAGGGTTTTCTATTTATAGTATTATGTCATCTGTAAATCATGAGGTTTATTTCTTTCTTTCCAATTTGGACACCTTTTATTTGTCTTATCTGATTGCTATGGCTAGAACTTCGTGTACTATGTTGAAAAAAAGTGGTGAAAGTGGGCATCCTTGTTTTGTTCCTGATCTTAAGGAGAGAGCGCTTTTAGCTTTTCCCTGGTGAATGTTAGTTGTAGGTTTATCACATATGGCCTGTATTCTGTTGAGATAATGTTCCCTCTCTTCCTACTTTGCTGAGAGTATCTAGATGGATGCGAGATTTTGTCAAATGCTTTTCCAGCATCTTTTGATAGGCTTATATGATTTTTATCTTCCATGTTGTTTATGTACTGAGTCATGTTAATTGATGTGCTGATATTGAACCAACCTTGCATCCTAGGAATAAATCCCACTTTGTCCTTGCATTTTTTGATGATTCAAATAGGTACAAGCATAAATCTTCTGGAGACCTGACATTCAAAAAGTAAAACATATATGTTCTTCTGCGTAGTCTTACTGCCAGTTGATTGGTCTTGGTACTAATTTTTCCAAATTTTCTATTTTGTGTGTGTGTTTTTTTAATCTAGAAAGGCAACTAACTGCTATGAAATAATTTCAAATCCCAATCTGAGCAGTGGGACACATTCCTAGATATGACTGAAAATTGTGGGACTTAACTGTTTCCTAGTGATTTAAAAAAAAAAAATTTTAGGTGTTTTCTCATAAAACTTAAAATTTAAGGGAACGTAAGACTTCCATTTTGGAATAGAAATGGTCACCATGTTTGTTTCATGCAAAAATACATTTTTTTTTAGGTCCTTAGACTTAAGAATTCAGTTCTTTCCCTGATTACAAGTTAGGAATAATATGGATTGAGATTGTGATTGTTACTGCTTTTTCTTAGTTTCTACCTGAGATTTGAATGTCTTTTCTTCTTTTATTTTTCTTTATAGAATTTTATCAGAAAGGTGAATGTAAAACTCATCAGAAAGCCCTTTTTTCCCCTTGTGGTAAAGATACATCAGTTGAAGAAGTTGATTTTAATTTTTTTAAGTCAGATTTTATTTATCCACAATATCCCAACCTGACCCTGTTTAGGTTTAAAAGCAAATGGTTGAAACTAGGACCACCGAATATTCCCTGAATAGTCCAAGAAAATTTATTTCTGTTATCACTCACAGAGTGCCTGGTGGATACTGGTATCAGTGTACTGTGGCATAACTTGGTAATTGAAATACCATCTATGCTTACAATGATAGAAAAAGTTTTCTCAATTAGATTGAAAAAGTTCCAGATTGCAATTCTAGACCTTTAATTTAGGCGTTTTTCTTGGTGGTGTTCAGGCTATCTTTCTATAGTCAGTGCCATAGCATATGCTGAATTATTAATGGTTTCTGTTAGAATTTGGTCCTTATAAAATAGATCTAGGGTTTCCAATCTTGTGGCTTCCCTGGGCCACATTGGAAGAGTTGTCTTGGGCCACACATAAAATACACTATCACTAATGATAGCTGATGAGCTTTAAAAAAACCCCAAAACACCACAAAAAAGTCTCAGTGTTTTAAGAAAGTTTACAAATTTGTGTTGGGCTGCATTTTTAGATGTCCTGGAGTGCTTGTGGCCCGCAGGCTGCTGGTTGAACAAGCTTGGAATAGAGTAAGAGAGGAATACTTATTCTATCCTACCTCTTGTTAGTTATTTTCTATACTTACAAAGCATAATTTCTTTTGAAATAAGTTGTGTTTTCTGTACAAAAATGTGAATTTTCCCAATGAGCATCCAAAGGCAGGATCTATAGCCTGTATATTTATTTCTTTGGTCATTTGTTTGGTACTCTTCCTCTTTGTTGTCTTCTAGCTAAAGGAGCAGAGTGACAGGATTTTAAGGTTGACTCAAGTTCTTTGTTTTCTGAAGCATGTTATGTCAACTTTTGTCCTGAGTTGGTTCAGTATCAGTTCACTAATAGTGAACATTTCCCTATTATAGAAGGGGAAATATTAAAGGTAAATATTTTTGCAGTAATTGGCTTTGAAACATGCAGTCTGTATTTGAAACATTTAATCTAATAGATTTAATCAGATTTGAAAATTGTGGTTGTCATTGGCTAAACTGTCACTTCAAAGCTGACTTGTATTAATAAAATGTGCTATGCTTCAATGTGGAATAATTTTACTTAACAGGGTGTCTTGATCTGCTTTTAATTTCTTTTTACTGGTGGTTCTGATGTACCTCTTTGAACACATTATTTTGTATGCTTTAGTTTCATTGTAAAAATCAATTTTATAGATACCCTAAAATTCATAAGTTATGGTGGATGGGTTGTGATTTAAACATACTTTGAAGTCAGTGTTACCCAGATGAGAAGTTCAGGTAATGATAAATCCTATGAGTGATCAACTCCATTGAGTAATGTGGAGAGACACCCGAAGCTGGTTGTCAGGAGAGTGATTCCCTGTCTCTGTGACTGAAAAGGTGATATAAGGTAGAGCTGGTCATTTTATCTCCAGAAGCCTCAGTTTCCTCAATCATGAATCAGGTTCCTTTCATCACTGATTGTCAGTTATAGTTACCTTTTAAATTTCATGTTTCCCAATAAACTGCATAGAAGAAGACATTGGTACTACACTTACAGACCTTGGGTTCAGAGAGAACTTTATGAACTTGACCTCAAAGGCAAGGGAAGTAAAAGCAAAAATAAATGAGTGGGATGATATCAAATTAAAAAGTTTCTGCACATCAAAGGAACCTCCATCAACAAAGAGGCAACCACCTGAATGGTAGAAAATATTTGCAAACAATACCTCTGCTAAAGGGGTAATATCTAAAATATATAAAGAGCTCATACAAATCAACAACAACAAAAAATACAATCCAGTTGAAAAATGGACAGAAGACCTGAATGGATACTTCTCCCATGAAGACATACAAATGGCCAACAGATACATGAAAAAATGCTCAACATCACTAGCAGTTAGGGAGATGTAAATTAAAACTACAATGAGATACCACCTCACACCTGTTAGAATGACTATTATCAACAAGACAAGGAACAACAAGTGCTGGAGAGGCTGTGGAGGTAAAGGAACCCTCATGCACTATTTGTGGGAATGTAAATTGGTACAACTACTATGGAAGACAGTAATGGAGTTTCCTCAAAAAAATTAGGAACAGAATTGCCATATGGCCCAGCAATCCCTCTTCTGGTTAGCTACCCAGAAAACTTGGAAACCTTATTTCGCAAAGATATATGTACCCCAGTGTTCATTGCAGCACTGTTCACAGGGGCCAAGTCATGGAAACTACCAAAGTGTCCTTTGATAGATGACTGAATAAAGAAGTTGTGGTACATTTACACAATGGAATACTACTCAATGATAAGAAAAGATTAAATATAGCCATTTGTAACAATGTGGATGGACCTTGAAATCATCATATTAAGTGAGATATGTCAGACTAAAAAAATCTAGAACTGTATGACTTCATTCATCTGTGGGATATAAAATTGAAAGTAACAAAGAAAGACTCATGGACAGTCAATAGTTTAGTGGTTACTTGAGGATAAGGGGAGAGGCAGATGGGGGAGTAGGGAGGGAGCATCACATATATGGTGATGGAAAGAGAACTGACTCTGGGTGGTGAGCACATAATGCAGTACATATGCAATGTAATGTGAAAGTGTACACCTGGAACCTATGATTTTACCAACCAATGTCACCTCAGTAAATTTAACAATTAATAAAAGAAATACAGGGGAAGCATGGATGGCTCAGTGAGTTAAGTGCTCACTTTGCAGCCCTGGGGACCAAGGATCAAATCCTGGCCTTGGCCCGTGCAGACCCATATGATGAACTGGGGAGTGCCCCCAGTTTGGTTCTCACCGGGGTGAGACCCCGGCCCAGTTCCTGCCCTGTGCAGCCCCGTACCCACCTGTGGAATGAAACTATGTGGAAAAACCAGTGATGTGCAACTATGGGGACTGTTCTGGGCCCTCTCTGTCTCTGACTCTCTCTTTTGTCAAAAACAATAAAAAAAAAAAAAAATCTTTAAAAAAATACAAATAATAATAGTTAAAAAACATGTTTCCTTTAGAAGCAATCTAGAGTAAACTGTGAGAGCTTGGTCTGTGAGAATTGTTACACCTAAGTTCAGATCCTGGCAATGGTTCTTGCCAGCTCTGTTGCCTGGGGCAGGTTACTTCATTTTTGCTTTCATCTGTAACACGGAAATAATAGAACTTCCTCAGGAGCAGGAATTAACTGAGCTAATACATATAACATGCTTAGCACAGTGCCTAGTACATAGTGACTGTTAATAAGTACCTTAAGTTGCCAAATTGTGGTCCCTGTTACTGCATAGGTAAGATTGGTTTATAATGAAACCATTGATTGGAATGCAAACCCTATACATATATTTGAAGATGATTGCTTTTAAGTTACCTGTACCTGCTGCAATTTTGGTAAATACTCTCTCCAAGTGTCCAAAAAATTTATATAACAGAAAAGAACATAGGTCCATAGAGAATAGGTAAACTTGTACAGATCAAGTATCTGGATGTATAAAAGAAACCTTGAATTGTCCCTGGGGATGTGGGTAGTACACATTAACTGGATTCTGAGCTAGGGAGTGTTTTGCTTTAAATTTTCAAGTTTTTGTCTTTGAGAGTTAATGCTTTTGAGGCAGGGTTCTTTTACCATAATATTCCCTTCCATGGGTGATAACTGAAAGTTTAGCTGGTTGAGGCTGACCAGAGCAAGAGTTGAGGGTTTTTTTGTTTGTTTGTTTTTCAGAGTTGTTTTTAAAGCAGTGTTAAAGGTCATTTGTACTGAAGAAATTTAAGCTTGCTCTTCCTCATTTTCCTTGGTATTATAAAGTTCTGTGGAGCAGTTTAGTTAAAAAGGTCTTTGGAGATGAAACATCAAGATTCTATCCAAGTCACTGTATTCTTCCCCAGTTTATCAAACTTTTATATTTTCCTCTCTGCCACATAGATTGTTGTAATTAATTTATAGTTTAGGACATTCTTCTAAGCCTTTCTTCAGAGGCTCCATGCATAATTTAAAAGGAAGAAATAAGGCTTTTTTGTCCCCTTACTCTAATGGAAAACAGTGATCTTTGCTAAGGAGTATAAGTTATTTATATTCAAAACAGAGAATTTGAAATTGCCTTCTGGTAGAGGGATTCTAGCAGCACAGTAAAATTTGGAGAAAGGAAGGGATTGGGGATTCCTACCTTTCAATTCAATGATTTGGATGGAGTTAATTTCTACATTTTTAAAGAAAGAAAGAAATCAGTTCTCTTTCAACAGTTCATCTTTCTTTCTTTTTTTAAAAAGATTTATTTTTTTGATTTTTGACAGAGAAACAGACAGGGAGGGCCCAGAGCAGTCTCCATAGTTGACATTAGTTTTCCATAGAGTTTGACTCCACAGGTGGGCATGGGGTTGTGCAGGGCAGGAACTGGGCCGGGAGCCTCCCACATAGGTCCTGGCAAGAACTGAACTGGGGGCACACCCCAGTTCAGCAGGTGGGTCCGCATGGGCCGGGGCCGGGATTCAATCCTCGGTCCCCGGGGCTTTAAAGTGAGCGCTTTACCCACTGAGCCATCCCAGCTTTCCCAATTTCCACATTTTTAAATAGCAATTGTGGAAAATATTTGTGATCCTAGAAATGATAGAGGTATACTTGCAATATAATAATTTTTTCTGTTTTGTGTTCTGGAAGTTTTATAATATTAGCACATATATCCATCCTATGGTTGAATTTTATGGTTCCTGTTGTTGATTTTTAAATTAACTCCTCTATTTTTTCCAAATTAGTAAATTCTTTAAAGATGTGGATCTTAGTAAAAATTGCACACTAGACTTAATTTAAAATTTCTGGATTTTTCCTCCATCAAAGTAACGAGAGAGAAAATTGTAATGTCTATCTAATTACATTTCCTGTGTTCTAGATGAGGAAAGTAGGGTCTGTGGAGATAAAATGAATTGTGTTTGTCTTTCAATTCCTAATCATTATGAGGCCTGTCCAGAAAGTATCCAGCCATGTAATAAGCTAAATAAGGCATTTTGGCCGGATTTTTTTCAGAGAGCCCTTGTAAAAGTATCTCAAGGAAGACGAGGTCATATGAGGCTAAGAAACTTCAAAAATCATTTTTTTTTTTTTTTTTTAATTTGAGAGAAGGTGAGAGAGAGAGAAGGAGAGAGGGTCCAGAGCAGTCTCCATGGTTGCACATCATTAGTATGTTCCATACAGGTGAATGTGGAGCTGATTGGGTGGGAACCGAACTAGGTGAGAAGCTTTGCAGCCATCATAGCGGTTACCAATTGTGTGTGCCTCAGCCCAGCACATGGGTCTACATTGGGTGGGGCTGGAACTTGATCCCTGAAACTCATGGTTGCAAGGCAAGCACTCAACCTGCTGTGCTGTCCCGGTATTCCCAAACTTTTATTGTATTCAGAGCCTTGTTACTGGGTACAGTATTTGGTAATAGTAATATATGTTCATAGTTTTAGAACCAGAAGAGTTAAGCTTTCAAAAACTGAAATGACTAGATAGTTATTGTGCATAATTTGAATGTCTGTGCAGATTATCATAAGGTAGGATAGAATTGTAAAGATAGATTTATTTAAAAATACATTATAACCACCGGGGTACAATAGCGAAGGTTCTAACTGTCCTGCGGTAGGCCTCTGATCAGGTTTTTGCCCCACATTGCCCCACATCCCCCTGCGTGGAGTAAAACTATGTCACACTTAATGATGTACAACTATGGAGACTTCTCTGGGCTCCTCTTCCACCCCACACCTCTCAAAAGCAATAAAAAAATAACTTAAAAAAACACAAAAATATAACAGAAAATATTAAAATATAATGGAAAACAGGGAATGCCAGTATAGCTCAACAGATTGAGTGCTTGCTTTGCAACTGGGAGGTCCGAGGATTGAATTTTGGCCCTGGCCAATACAAACACCTTATATGCTGAATTGTGGTGCAACCGGTAACTGCTGGGATGGCTCAGCTGCAAAGTTTCTCACCTCCCATGTGGGAGGCCTTTGATTTGGTTCCCGCCCCGTGTGGCCCCACATCCACCTGTGTGGAATGAAACCATGTCACAACTAATGTATAACTCTGGAGACTGCTCTGGGTCCTCCCCTCTTCTCTCTCTCTCAAACAATAAAATGAATCTTTAAAAAAACAGAAGCTGGGGAAGCCGGGATGGCTCAGTGGGTTAAGCGCTCACTTTGCAGCCCCGGGGACTGGGGATCGAATCCCGGCCCCGGCCCGTGTGGAACCATATGCTGAACTGGGAGCTCCCCCAGTTCAGTTCTCTCTCTGTCTCTGTCTTTGTATCTCTCTCTCTCTGTTAAAAATAAATAAATAAAAATATATTAAACAAACAAACAAACAAAAAAACAGCAAAACAGAAGCTGGGATGGCTCAGTGGGCTAAGCGCTCGCTTTGCAGCCCTGGAGAAAGAGGATCAAATCCTGACCCCAGCCTGTGCGGACCCATATGCTAAACTGGGGTATGCTTCCCATGTGGAAAGCCCCCCTATTTGGTCCCCCCTGCCCCCTTCACTCTTCCCCCCACCCCAGGTTCAGCCCCTGGCTTGAGGGGACATGCTTCCCATGAGGGAGGCCCCCAGCCCAGTTTCTGCCCTGCATGGCCCCCCACCCACCTGTGTGGAACAAAACCATGTTGATGACATGCAACTATGGAGACTGCTCTAGTTTCTCCCCTTCTCTCTGTTTCTCTCTGTCTCTGCTTCTGTCAAAACCAATAAAATAAATCTTAAAAAAAAATGGATAATAACCTCGGGTTATGTGCCCACCGCTGATTATACAATGTTAATATTAGGCCATATTGGCTTCAGTTGCAGCTGAAGACTAATTCATCTCTTCCTCCCTCACTAATTTGATGTTGATTTATGGTATTCTTGTGATAGTTCATTTGCATCCTCTGAGAAGCAGATGCATGAGATTCATACCGGTAAGTTAAATGCCTATGAAGGATAAAGAGGAGATGAGGTAAGGTGGCCAAAGCCATCAGAATGGATGTAGGTGTGACACCTGTGAAGGAAAACAGAAGGAAGACTGATGCAGCACAGCTTGGTGAAAATTTCCACCAGAGCCAAGGTTAGAGGAATACCTTGGGCAGGAGTGGCCCTGCTCTAGAAGCCTGCAGTGTTCAGTCGTTGGCCTGGCCTTGGTGTGCATGCTTGCAAGGGATCCAAAGTGTCTGCCTGTAGAGCTGTCAGCTGATTACTCTCCTCTTAACACTGCCCCTCTTGAAGGGAGATGTTAGTGGAACACTCTGAAGGCCTTTAGCATTCCCATGCATGTTACTGCACTTAGTACATACTTATGTATGATAAACAATGTGTGTTATTGTCAGTATTTTGTAAATGGAATTAATTGTGCATATAAATAATTTGCACAGACTACTTTTTATGCTTTGATGCTTTCCAAACAAGTACAGTCCCACTAACAAGGCATACGAGTTTCTTTTCTTCACTTAATCTTCACTGTGGTGCTGGATTTATTAAATTTCTTCAGTGCTACCTTTTGTGGTTTATGTTGGCATTTTTCTAATTACTGGTAAGGTTAAATGTCTGTTTTTTCATTGCTTGGGTTTCTCCTTTGAATGTATCTTTTGATATATATATATATATATATTTATAGGGTATTGGTCTTTTTCTAATTTGTGTGAGTTCTTTATATATTTGTGTACTAATCCGTTGTTAGGGTTAAATATGTAGAGTTTTTGTTTTCTCTGTTGTATAGGGGTTTGATTGAGAGTTTTTGATTAGAAAGGAATAAAAATATATCCCTTGTTGAATTTATTTTTGCTCAAATCTGGCCTTCGTACATAACCCCTACAATATTTGTCACTAGGTTCCCTGATTTCTAAGATGACTATCACTGAGAATTGACTTATCTTTTTTGTTTTATTTCATTATTACTTAGTTCATTTGGTGTATTATTAACCAATTGACCCAAATTACAGTGCCAGATGACTTGAAAAACTAATTCAATATCTGCCCAGTATATAGTCATAGCATACTAGTTACAGGTTAAAGTTATGGCTTTAGTTCCTATATGGTTAGTTTTCTACAAAAGGTTAATGTGCTGTGTGGACTAAAACTAAATTCAGCTGTTGTAAGAATTTGCTACTGATTGTAAGGGAATGGGCAACCTACCATTCATAGAAAACTTCAAAGGAATGTTCTGTCAGTGCCAGATCAGTGTAGTAGTGCTTACTATGTGTCAGGCTGTTTTGAAAAATTTTAAAGTAATTTAACACTACTATTACAGCAATCTTATGAGGTAGTGACATTTGTCTCCCTTTTCCAGAGAGTTTTATTGTTCTGATAACCTAATAACTTGCCCAAGGTAAGCCATTCTCAGATGCCATCAGTTGAAAAATGTACCCTTATTTTATATATAACTTAGAAAGGAAAAACATTCATTTTCAATTGATATATTTCAGGGAGAGTCAGACAGAAGTCTTCTTTAAGAAAAAATACTTAGTATCATTGTTTTATCAACTGATTAGTTTTTGCTGTGTGGCCCCAGGTATTGTGAAGTTTTTTTTTGGGTTTTTTTTTTTTAAGATTTATTTTATTATTTTTGACAGAGAGAGACAGAGACAGAGAGAAGGGGGCGGGCCCAGAGCAATCTTTATAGTTGTAAGTTATCAGTTTTCACCATGGTTTTGTTCCACACAGGTGGGCGGAGGCTGCGCAGGGCGATAGCTGGGCTGGGGGCCTCCTGCATTGGAAGCACACCCCAGTTTAGCATATGGGTCTGCACAGGCTGGGATTTTTTTTTTTTTTAAGATTTATTTTTATTGTTTTTGACAGAGAGAGATACAGAGACAGAAGGGGTAGGGCCCAGAGCAGTCTCCACAGTTGCACATCATTAGTTTTTCCACATAGTTTCATTCCACAGGTGGGTGTGGGGCTGCACAGGGTAGGAACTGGGCCGGGGTCTCACCCCAGTGAGAACCAAACTGGGGGCACTCCCCAGTTCAGCATGTGGGTCCACATGGGCCGGGGCCAGGATTCGATCCTTGGTCCCCAGGGCTTCAGAGTGAGCGCTCAACGCACTGAGCCATCCTGGCTTCCCCTCAGAGGCTGGGATTTGATCATTGGTCACTGAGGCTGCAAAGCAAGTGCATCCTGGTGGCTTCCCCTGTTATGAAGTTTTATGTTTAGGGTTGTCAGAGCCTACTTCATGCCCAATTACATTCCTCTTTTTCCTGGCAGTGAAAACAGATGAAATGGGAGATACCAGGCTTGGTTGACTAGGGCAAATTGGAGTGAGTTGCTTTACTCCTGTTGAAATAGTGATGTTCAGGAGCTTAAATTACAATTGCAGTTTTTTTGAGGGGAGCAATTTCTTATGATTGTATGACTGAAGGTTACAAAGGACAGTGTTATGCTGGTTACCCTTTACTTTAAGTAGATAAGAATATAACATTTAAATATCTCCTATCTCCCCCACCCTCCCCCCCATATGTTTTTCTACAGGTTCACTTGAACTTGAGCTGTGGAATGAATTTAAGAACCATATCTTGAATAAGGTGTGAAATGATACACTAAAATATCTAGGAGAGTATTTTTGAAAACCCTTGATTTCATCTGTACAACTGGTTAGTATTGTTTAGTAACTAATTTCTCTCCCTTGCATGTTATTCCCATCCTCCTCCACCAAAATAACAAAAATCAAACTAAACTTGCCCCTCCCAATCCGAAGCATATTTTTTTGGAGTTATTAGTGAATTTTGTTCTATTTTTATAAATTTTTTTTTCAAAGATTTATTTTATTGATTTTTGACAGAGAGAAACAGAGACAGAGAGAGACAGAGAGAAGGGGGAGGACCCAGAGCAGTCTCCATAGTTGACATTAGTTTTCCATAGAGCTTCACTCCACAGGTGGGCGCGGGGCTGCGCAGGGCAGGAACTGGGCTGGGAGCCTCCCACATAGGTCCTGGCAAGAACTGAACTGGGGGCACACCCCAGTTCAGCAGGTGGGTCCGCATGGGCCGGGGCCGGGATTCAATCCTCGGTCCCCGGGGCTTCAAAGTGAGCGCTTTACCTGCTTAGCCATCCCAGCTTTCCCTGTTCTATTTTTTATAAGACCAGAGTATACCGTACTTTGTAAGGTTTGCCATGGTTGATTTGATCATAGTGTTTTTTAACCAAGGACTAACATAACTGCAGACTAGTTTCTGTCTGCTCAGAAATTCAAGGCTTGGTGTTTAAACTGAGGGCATTTAGGTGAGTCTCTGCTCCTGATGTTGAGCTGTGGTTATCCTTCTTCAGCAGTTTCATCTAGTGGTCAAGAAAGGCTACCTGATGTGGCCTTATGTCTGAAAAGCTTAATTATAATTTTTGAGTTGGCTAGGCATTCTGTCCACTGAACTTAGGATATTTTTGCGCTGTTTTACACACATACACATGCACTGTCTCACTGAAGGTTAGTTCCTGCTTTACTGTTAACTGGCTTTGGGACTTAGCTTGTCTGCTTTCAGACAGTATGGATTCAGGGAGAGCAGGGTAGCAGGAAGAGGAGAAGTACATAGCTAGGCTAGTCTGGCCTCACTCAGTTCTATGAAGTCTTTCAATGGTGGTGTATACTTCTGCTTTCCTAGAGGGTTATAGCATAGTTGTCTGAGCCGCCAGTTCAGGTTTATCTTCTAACTTGTCATAGCTGAACGTGGTTCTGAGTTTAATGAGAACTTGTGCTTGGTTTGACTGAATTTCCTTGAATAGACATTTTGTAATGTACGTTTGACAATTAAGTGCCCGATCAGTGTTTTAAGAAATGGAAACCCAAGGAAAAATGAGCTTTTAAATTACAGTTAAATGCTAATTTTCCCTGTTTTCTATGCCGTTGTTATAACGAGTTTATATGAATTAGAGATGCACATCTAGCTTAAGATAGATATACATTCTTAAAATTTTTTTAATCGGGAAAGCCAAGATGGCTCAGCAGGTTAAGCACTTGCTTTGCAGCCCCTGGGGACCGAGGATCAAATCCTGGCTCCGGCCCATGTGGACCCATATGCTGAACTGGGATGTGCTTCCCATGTGGGAGGCCCCCAGTTTGGTTCTCACCCCCTGCCCCTCATTGGGACCCGGGCTCCAGGGGTCCAGGGGGTGTGCCTCCCGTGAGGGAGGTCCCCAGCCCAGTTCCTGCCCTGCACGGCCCCCGCCCAGCTGTGTGGAATGAAACCCTGTTGAAAACTGATGACATGCAACTATGGAGACTGCTCTGGGCCCTCCCCCTTCTCTTTGTCTCTATCTCTGTCAAAAACAATAAAATAAATCTTAAATAAATGGTTAATTTTGTTATATGAATTTTTCCTTGATTAAAAAAATTTTACTTTTTTTAAGGATTTATTTTATTGTTTTTGACACACAGAGAGACAGAGACAGAGAGAGACAAGAGAAGGGGGAGGGCCCAGAGCAGTCTCCATAGTTGTACATCATCAGTTTTGGCATGGTTTTATTCCATATGGGTGGGGACCGCACAGGGTGGAAACTGGTCTGGGGGCCTCCTCATCGGAGGCATGCCCCCTCGAGCCAGGGGCTGAACTGGGGGGCAAGAATTGAGCTGGGGGCCTTCCTCATGGGAAGCATACCCCAGTTCAGCACTTGGATCTGCATGAGCTGGGTCCAGGACTTGATTGTCAGTCCCCGGGGGCTGCAAAGAGAGTGCTTAACCCACTGAGCCATCCCAGCTTCCCCAAAATTAACCTATTTAAAGTGAAGAATTCATTGGCATTTAATAAAGGGTGTCCCAAAATTCATGCAAGAAGTAATTTTGATAGAAAACACAGGTTTATAATTAAAAATTGTAAATTTTCATTGCTCAACAATGAAAACGCGTGGTTCTTTCGTGTAGCGCTCCCATTTTTAATAACCCTGAACTGTCAGCTGTCACGCTGTCTTTTTTTTTCGTTGGCAACACTTTGCCGCACAAATGGCGCAAAATTCAAATCTTGTGTGAATTTTGGGACACCCTTTACAATCCCCAGTATTGTGCAAACATCACCCTGTCTAGTTCCAAAATGTTTTTGTCACTCCAAAAGAAAATCTCTTACCCATTATTAAGCAGTTACTTTTCATTCCCAATCCTACATTGCTGATGATAGTACACAGAGGGCACTATGAGATAGGGTGTAGTGAGGTCATCTTCATCCTTCCTGTGATGGAGGGTGGGGAATTGAAGAAATCAGAAAGAAGTCTTAGATGAAATGGTCCTTTGAGCCACACCTTAAAAAATGGGTTTTCGGGGAAGCCAGAATGGCTCAGTGGGTTGGGCGCTCGCTTTGCAGTGCCCGGGACTGAGGATTGAATCCCGGCCCCGGCCCATGTGGACCCATGTGCTGAACTGGGGAGTCCCCCCAGTTCAGTTCTCCCTCTGTCTCTGTATCTCTCTCTCTCTCTCTCTCTCTCTCTCTCTCTCTCT
>PVKE010020127.1:0-27776 GCA_004027555.1 Craseonycteris thonglongyai
CTGTGGTTACCCCAACCCTTGACTTTTGGTACCATCTGCTCCTGTTACCTGGACTCCAGTTTCTATCCAATGGCCTCAACCAGCTCAAAGCAGGGCTACCAGTTTGAAGGTGCCCTCAGGCTTGGCAGGAACCACATGGACAAAAGTCTTGTAGAGCACAGCCCCCTTGGGCAGCCTGGTGACAAGATCCATAGCCTCCAAGTTGTGAGGGTGGGGCACGTAGACCTCTTTAGTGTAGCGGACGACCCCCTCCTCCAGAGCATACAGATACTTCTTCTTCCCCAGCCCCACCTGCAACACACAGAACAGCTAGCTCAGCTGCAGGGAGAGCCCGGGTGATCTGTCCCATGGCTGCATGGCAGACTTTTCTCCCAGGAGCTCAGGGCCAGGACCAACAGGGAGCATGCAAAAAGCTCCACCTCGGGCTTTCTCACTGCTTGACACAGTCTTGCCTCCTCTACCTTACCAACTCCATGACAGAGGAGGACAAGAAAACCATGGTCAATCTGGGTGGCTGCTCAGTCCCCAAGGGCTGTATCCTGGACCTATGTCTGTGTAGCTGGCCAGGAGCCACACTGGACAGATCCCCAAACCAGGCTTAGGAAAACACTGCTCCTGGAAGCTTGCTTCACTTAGATTTCAAAACCACCGGGGTTGTCATATTAAACACTTTAGTGACCTATCAAGTTTAGGGTCTAAGGAAAGTACAGACCAAAGCTATATGGACAATGTATAGCTAATCAAACAATACGGTTTTAGCTAATACTTATATAGTGCCTACTGTGTGTACGCACTGTGCCAAGCCCTTTCATAATACTAATTATATTGATAAAGCCCTTTTATATCCATCCACTCATTTAACTCTCACCTTGTGTAGCAGGCACTATTTCTAACCCTGTTTTTCAGAAGAGAAAAATGAGCAAGGAGATTAAATAAACTGTGTGTTGTATATACATTTTAAAATTATATACTTTAGCTTTTTTTCTTTTAAAACTTGAGATCGTGTGGCAATTTTTACCCAGGCAGTCCAGTGTTAATACGTCTGGTTAAAAGAATGGACTCTGGAGCCAGGATGACTGATTCAAATCCCAGCATTACTCATTATTGTGTGATCTGGACAAGTTACTTCAATGTCTCAGTTTTTCATCTGCAAAATGGGGATATTAGTAATATGAACTACTGTATAGGAAGGTTTGAGTGAGTTAACAATCATAAAGAGCTTAGAATACTAAAAATACTGCCTAGGTCAAAATATGTTCGCTTTTATTGTCATTATTATTATTATTATTTTTTTTTTATATCTTTTTATATTTTATATTTTATAGAGAGTAATTATTTTATCTTCAGTGAATATTTATTTTTATTTTACTTTTGACAGATAGAGAGAGAGACAGAGACAGAGACAGCTAGAGAACCGAACTGTGGGAACTCCCCAGTTCAGCATGTGGGTCCTGCCTGGGCCGGAGCCGGGATTCGATCCTCGGTCCTCGTGGCCTCAAAGCGAGCGCTCAACCCGCTGAGCCGTCCCGGCTTTCCCCTGTCATTATTATTTTAACAAGTTCCAAGAGTTAATACCTCAAGTTCTAAAAGATAAAGCTACTACAAACACAGTCAATTCACATATAGATTAGCATTCCTGAACTAATTATAGGTCACTATCAGTCCTTTTGTTCCTACTAAAATTGCCAAAAAAGGGGTGGACTGTTGGGGGACCGATTACAAAGGAAACTAAACTAATATTTAAAATAATGTGAAGAGTACAGTATAGAACTGAGTTAACAAAGAACTCTCCTATCGCAAAGTAATTCCAACTTGCTGAATTCAAATTCCTGCTTGGTTTAAACTTAATTTCTGATGTACACTCTTAATTCTATTGTATTAAGTTTGAGCTGTTTTTCAGCCATCTAAGAATAACTTTATGTAAAGGAGGAAGTCGTAGAAATAAAGAAAAATGAGTAAGTTGAAATTAGTTTCCCAAGATTCAAAAACTATCTTAAATCACTAGGCATCGTTTCCTCCAAAAACTGGGGGTTTGAAGACTCAAGAGAACCAGGCTAATGCACAATGCTTGGCACTTGGTAAGCACCCACTGACTGCAGCTGTTTTATAAGTACTACTGTGCTGAGGAGCATGGAGAGGTGGTTCTAGAAAAGCAATGCGGGGTGGGGTTGGGGGCACAGAACTCACATGGGCGCCCGGGTGCCAGCGGAAGTGGCGCTGAGTCGCTAGGATGTTGCCAGCGTGAACATAGTGACCTACAAGAGAAGTCCACAAGTACACTGACCCTCGGCCCCAGGGATGGGACAGCACAGCAACTGCTAAAAAACTCCCAGGTGGTCCGACACAAGCAGCCCCGTCCCCCAGCCAGCAGCCTCCTCTCTCCTGCTGCACGCCCAAGGTTCACACTATCTGCTCTTCCTCAGGCCCCCCCACCCTGCCCCAGGCCTTATCTGCCTCTTGAATCTGAGCTAAATGTTCTGCTGACTAGGCAGAGAGCACAGGACCAGGCACTTGCATGCGTTTCCTGCTCTTCAAAGAAATGCCAGGGGAAGAGGGTTGGGTACAGCTGGGAAATAAAATTCAAGGCACACCCATACCCTCCATTTTCTTGAGGCCAAAACGTTTGCCTGGTGACTTTCCACCAAGGTTTTTGGAGCTGCCACCTGTCTTCTTGGATGCGTATCTGACGACAAGAGCTGCAGCCTGAGGGGGGATCGGCAGGGCTGTAACTGCAGAGAGAACAGAAACGTTGTCCAGACAGTCAGTCTCCCAACGAGACCTCAATGGGCCACTTGCTAAGCTGAGAGGTGGCAGTGGCAGGGGAAATGAGCCAGAAACACTTTACTGTGTTGGTTTTCAAGGGGTGTCTGGAAGTCCTTGGCTTCTTCCCATGGTGAGGGACAAGTAATTCCTTGTATTGTCCAGGCTGTAAGCAAACTGCATGAGATGTGTGTGTGCCCAGGGGATGGGGAGTGGGGCAGTTAAATATTAATGGAAAATAAAAAAGAACACCATGTGCCCTGGGTCCTGACACATTCAGCCCTGTTGAGGAGACACAAACACCACAGAAACAGAAGCCAGCAAGAGGACACCACAGAGCTGCCTGTTTCAACTTCCCTCACCCTCATGCCCTCAAGGCTCTTTGCACTGTGAAGGGGCCAGACCACAGAGCCCAGGAACAGGACACCCAGAGAGAGGCTCCTGCTTTGGCCTCACCCACCACTTTTTCAGCCATCCACACATCCACAACACCTTAGATACTTGTAAACAGAAGGCATTTATTTTAAAAAGCACAGTGACCTAATGTTCATACTAACCAGGATGGAAGCCCCTTGCTCCAGGACAAGGCCAGGGCTGACAGTCTTTGCCTTCAGGCCTCCAGACACAGCCATGATTAATCAGACCCATGCCAGGGTCTTTAGAGAAGCTGTGTACTTCTCTGGAGCCCATAAGTTCAGAGTCCCAAAGCCTAGGTTTCTGAAGGGTTAATAACAGAGACTAGCTGGGGTAAAGGGTCTGAGATAGGAACTTGGAAAGACAACACCATAAATGCCCAGCACCAGGGTCTGCCAATCTTTAAACGCCTATTCATCCATTCATTCACTCATTTTTGTTAAGCTCAGGAACCCGGCTTCTGCAATACCTACATTATCTCATCCACAAATTTTTGCCTTTCACCTACCCTCCCTAGCCTTCTCCTCAACGTAAGGGGTGCTCCACATATGAAGTTGTTCAGGCAGAAATTAAGGAGTCACTGCAGATCCCTTCCTTTTGTTCATCTCACATATCCAGTTCACCAGCAAGCTCTGTAAATTCTGTTTCCAAAACAGATCTCAAATCCATGCACGTCCCTTCAAATTCACTAACACTACTACCATCTTGGCTAAATCATCTCTCATCAGGGCGACTATTACAATTTCCCATCTGGTTTTCTCATTTCCAGTCCTACCCCTCTTTACAATCATATGAGCAACAGTTCACTTCTCAACATTTTAAATTGAGTCAAGTCACTCTGTTGCCCCTCACTCTTACAGGGCTAAGCTTTCTATCATCCTTCAGGTCTTAACTTAGATGCCACCTCCCCAGAGGGCTTCCCTGGCCATCCAACCTACAAAAAAAGACACACACGCTTGCTTTCACCGCACTTGTCACAATATACAACCGTTTTGTGTATGTGTGTATTTACTGGCTTATCCACTAGAAAGAGCAGTTCGGGGGCTAGAGTCTGTCTTCTCTGCCACAGTGCCTGGCACAAAGTAAAATCTCAGTCTGTTGAAGGAACAGACGGACGTTTTGAGCCCCAGTGTTAGTAACCCATTTCATAGATGAAATTATCCAAACAAGTCCAGCGAGGGGAAGCGGTGAGCTCACTGCACCACCGCTCAGGAAGCTGTACTCGCACGCCAGGCAGGAAGGCCACGTGCTCCTCGAAGACTGTCGGCGGTCTAGATGTGTCACGTTATCCGTGACAGCCGTCCGTCAAACCTCGGGGCCCCGCACACTGCCTCCCACGCCCCGCACCCAGGTCCTCCGCACGGAGCGGCCTCCACCACCACCCCCTCCCGGGCTTCCTGCAGGGTCTCCACTCCGCCCCCACCCCTCGCCCCGCAGCGGCCACAGCGGCCCGTTACCAGCTGCCCGCGTCCTCAGCGCCAGTGCCGCCAACGCCATTTTTGCCGCACACTCACTTCCGGTCTCAGTAAGCTTCTGTTTCCGCTGCCGGGGGAATCTACTTCCGGGTCCGTGGCCGTTGGAAAAAGCAGCGGGAGAAGCTGCAGGTGAGCGAGCTTCGCGGGTGCATGTGTGGGCGCGGGTGTGGGCGCAGCGCGGCAGGGTCTCTCCCCTGAGTGCTGCTCCGCAGGGGGCGGATGGCCTGGGTGCCCGGGGCCTTTGCCGCGCGGTGTGGATGACTGAGGAGCGTGCGTGCCCCACTCCCGTAGTTTGCAGGCGTCCGTGGAGGCCCAGCGACAGGACCGGGACGCGATCCCTCCCCAGTCATTTAGCTTAAGTACTCTGCTGAGCTTTTACTGTGCGCTAGATACTGATAAGACCCGTAGATGCACTGCTTTCACCTCTCACAACCTTATGAAGTGGGTATTGTTATCTCTTTCACTAAAGAAAGCAAGGCCACTAAAGGTTACATGGTTCATTCCAGGTCACACCTGTAGTGTTAATAAGTGTTTGTTCAAAGAATTACTCTTATACACGACCCAGCAATTGCATTCCTAGGATATCTGCAAGAGAATTGAAAACATGTCCACACAAAAACTTGTACATGAATGTTCAATGGCAGCATTATTCATAATAGTAAGAAAATGGAAACAACAAAATGTGGCATATCCATCAAAAGAATATTATTCAGCCATAAAAAACAATGAAGTAGTAAAACATGCTATACTGTAAATGGACCTTGAAAACATTATGCTAAGTGAAAGAAGCCAGTTACAAAAGACCACATATTGTATGATTCTAATTTTATGAAATATCTGGAATAAGCAAATCTATAGGGACATTAGTAGATTTGTGGTTGCCAAGGGCTGGCGAGGGTGTGGGGCGGTGGAGGGGGGATAGTGATTGCTTAATGGCTATGGGATTTCTTTTTGGGGTGATGAAAAAAATATTCTGCAATTAGATAGTAGTGATGGTTGCACAACCTTGTGAATATACAAAGAACTATGGAACTGTACACTTTAAAAGGATGAATTTTATGGTATGAATATCTCAAATTTAAAAAAAGGATGACTTTTGTCATCTCCATTTCAAATGCAATGGTCAACAAGGAAAGGTGAGTCTTACTACTACCCTATTAACACTTTGTATTAGTGACCTCCACTTTGTTTATATCTCACCTTGACCAAGAAAGGATTTGAGGGGGGGTCCTATTAGACTACAGGCATAGCTGTTCTGAGTTTGGTATTGAATGTGTTGGGGGCCATGTCCTATTTCTCTTTTTCTCTGTGCCATATTTATCTCCATAAAGCTTGGCTATAGAACATATCTAGTGGACTGAATTGAAATGTTATTGTCTGTGTCTCGTCTTTCTTTGTCTTTTAGGGAATTATTTGATAGTACTTATTGATGGCTCTAAAGAAGTCCTCACTCTCACTGGAATCCAGTGAAAGTGATTCTGAGGAGTTGCCAGTAGTTGCCTTTCTGAAGAAGGAACCATTTTCAACAAAGAGGAGGCAGCCTCAGAGGGAGGAGATTGTAGTGGTTGACACCTCAGATTCTGAGGCCTCCTGTCCTTCATCTCCAAGGTTGAAAGTTCTACCACCTGACCCAGACACAACTGCAGGTGTCACACAAACACAGCCAGCCAGAGTACTAAGCAGTGAAAGTGAGAATGAGGAGGAACTTATTCCTCTGGCTGAGAGGCTTACGTGCAAGTTTTTGACCTACAAGCAGCTGAGCCCTGAGAACTCTAGCTCCCCAATTAAAAGTGTCTGGGATCATCAAAATAATGAAGGAGCATTGTGTGACTGGAAAAAGCAGCCCCTTCCCAGGATCCCTGAGGTTTCCTTCCATGACACCCCAGAGAGGTGTGCATCAAATAACAAGGACCCTGCGGTGGACCGTCCCCGCCATCAGCTTCCAGCCTACCAAGCTCCCTGCCCTGGCCAGAGAAGCAGCTTGCCAGTAACCGAAACAAATGCTGAGGCCCCCCTGCCTCAGAAGAGAACCAACCACAATCAGAAGGTCCAGAGGAGAGGAGCTCAGGGATGCCAGTGGAGACAGGCGAGCCAGAAGGAAAGCACCCTGAGACAGCAGGAGAGGAAGAAGGCGGCAGCACCGGTTAGCAGGCTGAAAGCCCAGAGGCCAGAGGCGTGCTTACAAGACATCGTTGTAGTGCTGGATCCAGGTCCTCCTCACGTCTGTCTTCACCCTGTGCTGAGTTGTCTGTTGTAGGGGCCGCCCGCTGACCGCCCCTTTCCCATCTGTTGCAGTGCTTCTGCAGATGGAAGGCGGAGGCCAGCTCCTCGGAGCCCTGCAGGCCATGGAGTGCTGCTGTCTGATTGAGGCGCAGGCTGTGCCGCGTAGCCTCACCTGGAGGAGACGGGCCGGGCCACCTGAGGTGGGGCGTTTCTGACTCTCTCTATATATATCAGTCAAGGTCCCAGCAGGAAAATAGATGGTACACACTCCACTTAGGATACTTTGAGGAGGATTTAATAAAGGGACTATTTTCCAAGGCCTGGGTGTGGTACAAGGAAACCACAAGGAACAACACAGTACTCAGGGTTTTCCCACTTCAGGTCCTGTTGCCATTTCTGAGTGGATAATTCTCTGTGGTGCTGGGCTGTCCTGTGTATGCTAAAATGTTTAGCAGCATCCCAGGCATCTACCCACTAAATGCCGGCTGCAGCATTCCCAGTCATGACCATCAAAAATGTCTCCAGATATTGCAGATGTTCCCCGAGGGGAACATCACTGCTTGAGAAGCACTGGCATAGCTGCTACTCTGCCTAGGCCTGTGGGGATGAGGGGAGGAAGTGGCTACCAGAATCCGGAAGGAGAGAAAGACAGGCCCGCCTTGAGAGAAGCTTGACCTCCAGCAGAAGAGTGTAGCAAACCCTAGGTGATCCCATTGAGGGGGTGCCAGGGAAAGGTACCTCCCTCCCGCCAGTCTCCTGCTGGCTTCCCCACTGGCTGTACCCAGCAGAGGGCATGTGGACATTGTGCTGTGGTCTGTAGAGATCACCCTCCTTGGGCAGAGAGCATAGTGGGGACGGGAGGAGAGTGGATCTGTGGGGCAGAGGGAAGACAACCCACACAGGAGTCCTAGTTCTCACTAACTGGGCTTTGGGAATGGGGGAGCTTGTTTGAATTCTAGCCTCGTGGTGTTACTGCTATGAACCTGGGCAAATTATTTCATCTCTTTGTGCCTTGTGTGTAAAATGAGGATACTGTTACGTCCCTTTCAGCCCCCCCACTCCCACCCTTGCGTTCCTGGGGACTAAATGAGATAACCGAGCACATAGTAAGCACCTAGTACATATTCCTTCCCGGCATGGGCTCCCCTGGTTACTACAGCCTCTGCACCAGCAAATCCAAAATACTCCACCCCACACTGTCAAGAGCTTATGAATGAAACATTAAGATTTTTTCGTCTCTTGTTTGGATCTCATAAGCCTATTTCAGCTAGCTTATGTTCCTTTTTTATTCACCACCCCTGAGATACAATATAGCAAGGCTGAACAGTTAAGGACTGGGGAGGGACAGGATCATGGGTTATTTCTTGTCATGATTTCATTCCAGAAGAAAAATAATGCCAAATGGCCTGGGCTTATGAGGGTATTTCTCCACCCAGAAGGTCTGGGTCTCTCTTGCACGTGCTCAGCATCTGCTGACCTGCCTCCCTGTGCTGGGTTCCGTGTCCTTTGGCAGGATGGAGAGGAGGGCTGGGTGGAAGAGCCGATGGTCTTGGTGCTGCTCCTGACAGAAGCATTTGTGTCCATGATCTACAACTTCAAGCAGGTGGGCAGAGCCGGAGGGCTGGGCACTGAGGCGTGGGACAGAGGCTGGCTCCGGGGAGCGAGCATTAATGCACTTTCTCCCCCTTCACGCAGAGAAGTCAGGGCAGCACTGAGGAAGGGAAGGAGACACTTCAGAGCTTTGTGACCGACATCACAGCGAGGACAGCAGGGAAGGCTCTGTCACTGGTGATATTGGATCAGAAGAAATGCTTCAGGTTTGGATTTGTCCTTGAGACTTAGTATCAAAAGGGGCAGCGCTTGGGCCACTAGGGGTGAATTTATTCATCCCAGATCTGGGTCCTTCTGCCAAATAGTGTCCCTGCCAAGCCCTGTGGGACATTCTGGTTCAGTCTTCTTGTACCTCTTTTGCCTCAGCTCAGCCTGGAGCTGCTGCCCTTCTTTTCCTCCCCTGCTCCAGTACTCCGAATCCTCCAAAGAGAAAGAAACAGGGAGTGGCAAACAGAGAGCAGGCCAAAGAGAAAAAGCAGCAGAGACCACCAGAGGCTAGCACAGGGCCCGTGGCGTCCAGGGTGGACATGGAGGAGGTAAGAACGGCCTGCTGCCTGAGTCAGGTTGGGCACCGGCTCTCATCTAACCCGATTTGCTGTTGAGAAAGACCTATCTGCCTTGATGCTTGTAGACAAGGGGGCCAACAGGAGCCAAGGGGCTGGGGAGCAGCCTCCGTGAAGAGTAAGGGAAGAACAATTTCAGACTGGTCTCATGGCCCTTCCAGTCCATCTGCCTTTGTGTTTTAGGCATTGGTCGATCTGCAGCTGCACACGCACGCCCAAGCTCGGGTAGTGCAGAGTTGGAAGGAGCTGGCCGACTTTGCATGCACGTTCACAAAGGCTGTGGCTGAGGCGCCCTTCAAGTGAGTGCCCTGGCAGGCCCCGACTCCACTGCTGGATCCTGTTCTGGGGCCCCAAGATGTCCCTTTGCCCTGCACTTGGCTGGCAGCCCATTGTCTCAGGCTTGAAGCAGGAGCAGATTCCATGCTGGGGATTATTGGGAAGAGCCTGCAAGCCTCTCCCCTTTCAAGTGTCTTTAGCTTGTGTTCATGTTGTTCCACAGGGTGGGTCGCCAGTAGGCCAGGTGACCAGGATTCCTTACAGGTTGGGTCCCAATGGGATAAGCCCTCGCAAAATAAAATGTTTAGCTTACTTAGCTCAAGGAGAGTTCAGTCAGAATTTAAAATTAATGAGACCCCAGAGGCAATCCAGTCTAAGTCCTTCATTTTACACTGGAGGGAACTGAGGCCTGAAGAGACTGACTAATCCAAGCTCCTAGCAATTTAGAACTGGAACTTGATTGCACATTGCCAGATGCCTGGGTCCTGGTGACCCTGTGCACTATCTCTGGTCACCACAACCCAATCTCAGCATAAGAGATTCTGGTACCTTCTCTTAGTGAAAAGGATTAGATGCAATTTTTCAGGGAATCAACAACTATTACTAGCACTGCATGGGATCAAAGTGAGCACTCAGGCCAGATGTGTATAACATTGTCCCCACCGCTTCTGATGTTGCTGGAGGGTGCTTAAGTTCCCAGGTGAGGAGACAGGTGCGGGAGGGTAACCAGTGACTCACAGCTCTCTTATGTGTGGTTTGCAGGAAGCTCCGAGATCAAACTAGTTTCTCCTTCTGCCTAGAGAGTGACTGGGCTGGAGGGGTGAAGGTGGACCGTGCTGGCAGGGGACTCGCTCAGGTCTGGAGGAGACAGATTCAGCAGCTGAACCGGATCAGCTTGGAAATGGCCAGTGCTGTTGTGGCTGCCTACCCTTCCCCACAGCTCCTGGTCCAGGTACACTGCTCTAGGGACTGCCTAGCACCCCCCGTGGCCTTAGTGGGTTTTCACAGACAGCTCTGGTGACAGCCCAAGAGTGCCTTCTTGGTCAGCACTGCAGGCTGCTAAGATCTGATTTAACACTGACCCAGGGTGGGAGGACAGGTTCTAATCCCCCAACCCAAGTTTACCACCTCCTTGTTCATGGGTGGTGTGGTATTAAGAGAACGTTTACTACTTTCAGGCTTACAGGCAGTGTTTTTCGGAGCAAGAACGCCAGAATTTGCTTGCAGACATACAGGTACGCCGTGGGGAAGGAGTGACGTCCACCTCCCGCCGTGTTGGACCTGAGCTCTCCAGGCGTATCTACCTTCACATGACTACTTTGCAGCCAGATCTCTCTCTAGACAGTGCAGATTGATGCTAGCCCTCAGGCGCAGGATGAAAAGCTGGAGATTCCCACCTCACCCACCCTAGAACAGGACTACAGTAGAGAGACTGGAAGTGCCCCCTGGAGCACAAGCCTGGGTCAGGCCCACAACAGACTCTTCCCTGGGTGGTGGTATTTGCAAGTCTCCCGACCTCTCAGCTGGCTGAGATACTTCACCAGCATCCAGTTCCCCTCCTGGCAAACATCAACTGCCAGGCACAAGCCAGCCCTACCCCTGCCCAGCCAACCCGTAAAGCACAAAGGAACACAGGCAGACCACTCAGACACATATTTAATCATTGTTAAAATCCAAAAGAACCTCAGCATCAATTTCAAGATCATGAGTGAACCCCCTCGGTGGGCTGGCTGCTAGGCTGGGTGTGCTCAGCCTTCCTCTGACCCACTGGGGCTGCCTCCACCAGCCAGGGCACGGGTCTGATCACTGCCAACTAATTAATGTATTCTCTCAATCTCATGTACTATGTGTTTAGTTTCAATAAAGCATTTGTACCAATGGCTCTGGAGCTTGGAGGAAGACTAAAGGAATGTGTAGTGATTCTGAATAAGGTGTGGGCCTATGCAGCAGAACTATCCTTGGTGGAGAAGTCATTTCTTCCAGTATCGACAATCACGCATGGCAGTCCTATCCAATTGGGTCACTATGGCTAAACAGGGGACTCCATCCTCTCTGTCTTGAGCCATGACAGGTTCTTGCTGTCCTGAGGGAGAGGCAAGGAGCCTGCAATGGGGGCATTTCCATGAATGAGCACCATGACATGGCCATTTCTGATCCCTTCATCCAGCAGTGGTAAAAGATGAGGCAAAGGAGGCCACATGAGCAAGAAAACGCTTACTCTGCAGAAGAGTGGCAGTCCTGCCTTATTTGTACTAGCTGCTACAGTGCCTGTACCACTCACTTTTAAATGCCATGATGCTACTTGTTTCTCATGGCATAGGCGTTCTAGGTCTAGAATCAAACAATTCTAAACCTGTCTCTAGGACTCGAGTTTTCAGGTTGCCTTTGAGGTATTTAGTTATACCAACTAATAGCTGTCACAGTGGGGCTTTGCAAGAGTCTGCCTTGTTTATTGGCAGCTGAGAAGTTAATGCTCTAAAATCAAGGCAAAGAGCCTGGACCATCCGTGTCTTACGGAAGCCACATGAGTTGGGGCAGGACTCCACAGGAGCTGCCCAAGACCCTTGTGGCTATGACTGGGTCACGGATCTGTCTACATGAGATTCCTATTCCAGCTGAGAGAGAACTCAATTCTGGTGTGAGTTCTGTTCTCTCAGGACATGAGGAAGGCAGAATGACGGGAAGGAAAGATCCCGGAGTGGGAGTCCAGCTCTGCCTCAAACTAGCTGGGAGACTAAGCAAGTCACGGAAGGCCTCAATTTCCTCATCTGCAAGAGTTCTATTGAATGGGATGGTCTTGAAGTCCTTTCAGAGCCTGAGATTTTGGTCATTAAAACGAATGTCTGAGGTCCTTAAGAAAATAGGTATGCCCCACCCCACCCCCAATTTAGGCTAGATTTGCTGAGTGTGGTGTTCCCCTAGTCCCCAGTAACACACTGCCTCCTGATCTGCCCTGGCTACCCAGGGAGGAATGAAAGAAAGGGTCTGTGACATACAAAAGTATAAATGTAGTGACAGCTGACCATTTAGTAGAAATGAGCCTTGCCTTTACACCGTTGTGTATAACAACTAGAAACGGCTATGTTTTTTCCTCTCCCCACCCCCAAGCCTATTCCTTTAGGCATGCAGGTTTTCTCTCCCCACCTTATACTTCTTATTCCACCAGGGAACCCTGACTAAAGAACAAAGAAGTCCTACAAAGAGGAGGTCTCAAGTACCAATCAGCAGCCATTTGATGATGGCAGGTAGGTCTGACGCTAAAAAGAGGTTGTGTCCAGCAGAACCCAATTCCATAGGAATCCAAGCTCCAAGGCTGGGAGGCAGCAGGCGTGAGGACAGACAAGCTCACTGCTGAGAGTCGGTCTGCAGGACCCACTGGAGGATGTCATGGCTGCGCAGACCCCGGACTGCATTGTCGTAGATGGTGTTCACGCTGGTGCAGACAGGCTGCTGCTGCAGCTCTGTCACCCGGCAAGCCACCAGCCCGCCAGCCACACACAGCAGCAGCAGTAGCAGCAGCTTTAGCACAGCCCAGGACCGGGTGTGTTTCCGGGGTGGTGGCTTACGGGGCCGAGAGCCAGACTTAGATTCTGGAGGGACAAAGTCAACAGTAAAGTTCATCAGTTGGAGGAGATCCACATTCTACAACTGAAGCTCCTCTTCTAACAAAAACCCCCCAGGCCCTGAAGAGAAAATGTTTTCAGAACATCTGAGCTCTTAGGAGGTTTGCTAGAGATTAGCATTTGAGATCTTGCTTCCCAGCAATTATCAGTTTTGGCTCAAATAAAGTCTTATAAAAATTGTCCAAAAAAAAACAACCCCTGAAAACTGCTAGGTGGAGACAGCAATATAAATGCCTTCTACTTGGATCTCAACAGAGAACATTCAGAACTGGGACTCATTCTGGACATCTCACGTGGCATACAGTCCCCAGGGTCCTAAGTTTTCCTCAGTAACCTGACAATGATCCAGGCCCCTAGGGATGGGGAGGGTCTTATCAGGAAACATCAAGCATAGCTATAGCACTGCCTATTTGGGGAAACAGGTTTGAGATTTACGACTAATTTATAACTTGTTACTGTCATTATTACATAAGATACATATCAAAAGAAAGCCTGAAAGGTAATACACCATATTGTTAACAGTGATTATTATTGAGAATGGGAGATTAGAGATGATTGCCATTTTTCGATATATATATAGAGAGAGGGAGAACTCTTAATTCTCTGCAATGAACATATTTATAATTAGAAAAATACTGGTTTTTTCAGGAAAAATTAAAAACAACTTGACCGAGCACCCTCATACCAAGAATTGCATGATCCTGTCATGCAGGTTTCTCTTTAATCCTGTAACTACCCTGGAAGGTATGATCTTCATTTTATATAAGGACACAAAAGGGTGGCCAGGTTAGGCAACTTGCTCACGGCCAGCAAAGGCAGCAAACAGGCCTACAGGCCTCCACCTCCGTCCAGGTGCCTGTCCCTCAGGGGCTCGTTTCTGGCCACATCACTACATAAATTCAACTGGACACACTGGCAAAACATACCATTTTTTATACATGGCTCCCTGAACGTAGGCCAAATGATTCCCCTGGTGTGCAAGCAAAAAGAGTGATCTATTCCAACTTGGAAAGAAGCCCAGAGGCAGTGCTGGCTTTACTGAGCCAGCAGCAATGTTCCAAATACGGCCAGTGTACTTCCCCAGTGATGTGAGGGCCTTTACCGAGTCACGTGACCAAAAGCAACCTTCACCTTTCTCAGTTTCAGAATCTAAGTCTTATAAAAAGTGCAACTTGCTGCTCTGGGAATGCTCTCAGCCACATCTGACCTGCACCTAAGCCCATGGCTCAGGGGAAGCAAGCCAGCTGGGCATTAGGAGTGCCCCATGTTGCCAGTGAGCAAGCCCTTCGAGGTACTTCCAGGCCTTAGCGCAGGGGTGTCCAAGCTTTTGGTTTCCCTGGACCACACTGGAAGAATTATCTTGGGCCACACATAAAATACACTAACAATATCTGATGAGCTAAAGGGAAATTCGCAAAAAAAAAAAAAAATCTCATAATATTTTAAGGAAGTTTACAGATTTGTGCTGGGCCCCATTCAAAGCCATCCTGGGCCACATGCGGCCCGTGGGTTGGACCAGCTTGCTTTAGGCTTTACTGTACCTGATCGAGGTGTGTCTCCACTGCTGGAACCTCACAGCTGAGGGAAAACTTACTTGGGGCCTGATTTGTATCCTTCTTAGGTTTCTTCTCCTGGTCCCGCTTGGACGCTTTAAGCGCATCATACTCCTTTCTTCGGCGCTCCTTCTCTTCTGCCTTCTCCCGCTTCCGTACCTCCCGTTCCTGGGCCTCCTTAGCTCGCTGCTTGGCCTCCCGCTTCTTCTCAGCCTCTATGAGAAAATAGACCTCAAAATGGCTTCCCTTTCCACACACCTTCCAGCATGCTTGCCCAAGTAATTAAAAATACGGATTCAGCCTCCTTTTTCCTAGGCCATGGGTCACATAAGATATATACAAGAAAACAACCTCTTTTCTGCCCTCCCCAAAATACAGAAAATGCTCTTAGGACTTGCTGAATGGATTCTTAGTAAGGGGTTCCTAGCCACAGCAACAGAGAGATGAGGGTGAGGTAACAAGAGGAACCTAAAGGGCATGGGTGATGAGCCTGGTGCCCCCAGAATCAGAACGAGGTACTGATTCAGAAGGCACAGCAACTGACAGCCTCACACAGCTCAGCTCTGAGAAGACAATGGAGGTGCTGCGTCCATGGGATCCCCACCTCCCCACGCTGGAGAAAGGAATGTTGCATGGGCAGGGCAAGTAAGGAAAGAGAGTGCCGGGTTTAGGGTTAGAGACAATGGAAATGTCCTGACAAAGCAAGATGTAGTTTTTAATATGTAGACAACTCCAGAATCTGTAACATATTCAGGTTTACTTCACCAATCAAGGATGTTTACATGTAGTACCCAACTTACAAATTATTGGGTTCTATAAATGCATTTCCAAATTAGTTATTTGGAAATCTGAGGTACATTTTCCCAAAGCCAGAATGCCACAAATGGTGGTTAGATGTCCTTTTAGGGCTTAAAAGTCTATTTGAACCATCATGTAGCTGAACAGTAGCTGTAATTACTGTAGCTTTCCACTGCTTCTCTATGAACAAACACGCTCCAAATTCCAGCTGGGCACTGAGAATGCCAAGAACACAATATTCAGCCTCAAGACAATGTGGCATCAAGGAGCAGTCACAGTAAACACGAGTATCACGGTAGCCATGCACGTGTAAGTGATGGCCGTAGCTCAAGAGTTCCGATTTCAATGTAATCAGCCTCACATACGCCCCCACTCTCATCACAGGAATCCTACAGGAAGGGGCTCAGGAGTCAGCCAGCCAGGTGACAGGTGCCTACTGTGTGCCAAGCCTTGTTCTAAGTGCTCCAGATATAGCAGAACAAACCAAGTTCTAGTGCCCAAGTCATCTACTTTCTAGAGACAAACAACAAACAAGTGAATAGCATAAAAGACAGTGATGTATGCCATAAAGGAAATAACAGAAGACGTGATGGAGAATGATGGGGGGCGGGGGGTGGCTATTCTAGTTTGGGTGCTTCTGAAAGGGTTGAGGTTAACCTACAGCAACATTCAAACAAAGACACGAGGGGTTACATGAAGCCAGCCACAGAAAGAGCTGAGTGAAAAGGAAACCAAGCAAATCCCCGAAGGTAAGACTGCTTGGCACGTTCAAGCCAACAGCAAAGGCTCATGTGGCCAAAGTTAACTGCATTCTGTGTGTGTGGAATGAGGCTGGAGATGCATGCAGGCTTGGGCCATGGCAGGCCTTGTCAGCCATGATACTGAGTTTGAATTTCATTCTAAGTTCAATTGGAAACCATTAGAGGGTTGTAAGCAAATAGCAGCGTAATTGATTTGTTTTAAAAAGATCGCCCTAGCTGCTGTGTAGAGAATGACTTCACAGAGGGCACATGTATGGAGACAGGACAGCGCATCAGGAGGTAGTGTGGCAGTCCACAGAATGGAGGCCTGATTATGGGGGTGGCACTGGTGGAGAAGATCATATACAGGATGTGCTGAGACTGGATATGTGGGTAACAGGAGAAAGCAATCATGGACAGCTTCCCAGTTTCAGGCCTGAGGGACTGCAGAGGTGATTTCCTATGAGGAATACTGCAGGGGGCTAAAGGAATCCGCTTCAGCCTTGCTGAATCTGAGATGCCTGTTAACCCTCCATGGAAGCAGAAAGACAAGCAGCTGAACATGACTCAAGAGCTCAGTGGACAAGCCAGGCCTGGAGAGACATTCGTCAGACAAAGAGGATACCATCTGCCACCACACTGTTCACACTGCTCTTCACCACTCCTCTGTTGGACTCCAACTCCTGAAGCCTGAGAACCAGCTCTGGGACAAGGACTGGAAGATGACTAAAGGGATGGCCACCTACCTCGTTCCACTTCCAGCCGCCGCTGCCTCTCGCGCTCCTGATCCGCCTGCACAGCCTTCATGTGCTGTAACACCTGCAAAGGCAGAGGCTGCTGAACTACCTGCAGTAATCTTCTCAGCTACACGCTTGCTCGGGGGCGTCTCAGAAGACTGCTCTTCTCAGGATCCCAGATCACCCCAGGCCCCACAGGCAGCACAGAGCTAATGCAGTCAATCCTCTGTATCCTAACTTAGTGCTGACGCTGTTACAGAAGTCATCCAAGCCCAGCTCATAATGCTGTCAGGAAAGTTTGTGAACACAATGCCAACTGGAATGTGTAAGAACCCTGCCATTTGCAGTCGCACTACGTGTATGATTTCATGTAATTCTCCCAGCAATGTTGTGATGAGCAGGACAGCACTTCCTCCATGACGTCTGCCTGACCTCTCCTCCTTGGCCGACCTCAGGTTCCCCTGCCCCCAGTCCTGGGGGGTGTTCTTGTATAGCTCAGCTAAGACAGTGAGTTACTGAGGGTGGGGACTATTGTCCTGTCTGTAGGCAAGCACAGAGCTTAGTTAATTATAAGCACTCAGACATGTGTGATAGAACAATGGACTGGATTCCCATTCCAAAAGAACACTGCGGTTCTGATCTGGTGAAGCAGCACCAGCAGGAGCGCAGGTCTTCTGGTCCCCACATCAGAGCTGGGTCCACCTACCCCTTGTGCAGAGGCAGCAGAGCTTTAGGAGAAAGGGACGGAGCCATTCCGCCCAAACACCACCTGATGCACTGGTGCCCTGAGCCTCTCGAATCCATGGCTGACCTCTGACTAAAACTGCAGACAGTCTCACTATTGGCACGGTTAGGAGGGGAGGTAAAAGACTTTTTTTCTTTTTCTTTTCTTGGTTTGTTTGTATTTTTTAGAAGCTGGTATTCCTTGGATGTAGGGAACAGAGTATAAGCTTAGAGCCCAACAATCCTGACTGTACCATTCACTTGATAACAGTGTGACCTTAGCAAGTGACTTAATCTTTCTGAGCTGATTTTCTCTTCGGAAAATGGAGCTAAGACTTCTCCAGCCTGTTTGCAGAGATTAAATTACATAACAGGTGCTGGCTGCCCAACCTAATCCCTGGCATTATATGTGCTCAGTAAATACTGTTGCTTTTATACTCCATCTTCTATACTGCATTAACAAGACAGGAAAAGCTACACTATTCTAAATTACAACAGCAAATCGTCTGTGTTTCACTACTGCATTAGACACCCTTTAGAACACATATCTATTCACATGAAATCATTTTACTTTGTGGACGTCAGACATGCACACACTTATGAGCTGCAAAAGCTCCCGCCAAGAGCCTGGTTTGAAGTCACAAGGAACCATGTCCCAAGTAACGCAGGAGTTGAACCTGCTGGCAGCTCTCCGGAGGGTGCCAGGCTTCCTAAAAAGTGGCTGCTCAACAAGGAGTTGCAGGGTCTGGAGAAAGGTTAAGCATGATGAGGGTAGGCAGCCCAAGTTCAAAGTCCCTGCATCACTTTGAACTCTGAATTTTAAACAATCACCAACCATTCAGTTGATTTTATGGGGTATACAGCTGGCTAAATAAAGAGGTAGGAGGTTTAAGAGATGTCTCTTTTTACCTTGACTACCAGGAGTTAATTATATGAAAATACAGCAAGTTGAGAAATGGGAAAGACTCGTCTAGTCTAGACTGTGTCCCCCTGAGGGTAGATTTTTGTCTCTACCTATCCCAGCCCACAGCATATATTAAGCACTAACAAATTACTTTTAAAAGGTGCTTTACTATGCAACAAGCAGATGAGTTACTATGCCTAAGCCACGTACCCACAAGGTCAGAGCTGGTGAGACCTAAAATAACTCCTGGAGACAAGTGGTCTCACTCCTACCATCCCACGCCACTCCCCTACAAGACCTCAGGTGTGCTGATGAGAGCTCTGGGGAAGGGGTGCCGGGAGCATGGCTCTAGTTACCACACCCACATGCCTTGTCTAGAAGATATGAGTACCAAAGACCTTCACAAGCAATAAGAATTAATTTTATAGGTCAAAAACTGTAGGACATCATCAATTCCATGCGGTTCAACATATTACTTGTTAAATGAATATATGGATAAATGAAAGGCATGTGTACATTGAACTTTCTCATGTCAGAGATGTGAAGTAATACAGTGGACTCTCTGTTAACCAGAACTCAAGCAACTGGACATCACTCCTAAAGCAACAAGTTTTCAAAACAGGATTTCACTGAGCACTTGTACTGTTCTCAGCTAAGGGCAAACTGTTGTCTTAGCTACTTGGTTGCCTTGACTTTGTTCTTTGATTCTTGTAACAATGGGTGATGACAGATGATGAGACTATCTAAGAGGCTCTGAGCTAATAATAAGGCCATTACTCTTGAGATTCATATAGATCCATTACCCACACATTTCACTTACATTAATTCTAGCATTTAAAGTTAAGTCCTTTTTGTTTAGCATGATCCCTAAACATAGCCAAGTAAGGCATCTGGTGTTCAGCTGAAGCAGCAGCAATCTATTCTAAAGCTGGAGGGAAGAAAATGACTGTAGTTGGGAGTTTCTGACAGATGGATATAGTGTTGTTCCTAAGAGCAATGTAAGGCATTTTCAAGGTTATTGGCAATGTTTACTTTCCATGCTGATTTTATTTCCTCCATCAGATGACTTGACAAATCAAATGCCAGATCTACAAAGGACCTGCCTGCCTGTGGCTATAAACTTATAATTAATGACACCTTTATTGTCAAAATTCCTACAATAATTTTGACTCAGAAAGGCCACAGCCCCTCACTCTCCTGTCCCATTCAAACAACAGTTGACAGTGAAGTGCTGGATCACAAGAGGTCCTGGTTTCTTAAGAACGGAAGTCCTGCAGTAGAGCAGAGATAGCATTATTCAACAACCTGTAAAGTAAACACAGAAACAAAGGTCCCTTTGCTTCTAGGCTCATGGTAGACATATGTCACTGAGACTTTGGTGCTTTAATCAACACCCTGCTTCGGGTGCCCTGAGAGAGAAAACAAGAGGCAGGGGCAAGTCTCAGGGGAGTGTGTGAAGGAGATCTCAGAGAGCTTCCTGCTTACCTTGTTGGCACACTGCTTACACTGCTTCTCATCCAAGCAGTCCCCTGCCACTTTGGCCAGGGCAGGATCCAGGGGATTATCCTTCAGGTCCAGCCACTTCAGGCTCTACAAAGATAGGGCACAGAAGCTCAGTAAACCCGAGGTCACACATAAGCCAGAGTCCCTCAAAGTAAAACAAAATGAGCAGGAAGAGAGCCCTTGTGTCCCAGGCACAGGGAAAGCCATGAGGCAATGCTAACAAGGTAGTATTTTGGTCAGCCTTTCTCAAAGCCATGCACTACCAGTCCCTGAGCCCTTTGCTTATACCTGGCCATGAAACATTGGTTCATGAAGTGTTACCTTGAGCTGAGCAAAGCTGACAGGCAGGGTGACTAGCCTGTTGTTGAGGAGATCCAGGTGCTGGAGGTTGACCAGACGGCCAAAGTCGGCCGGCAACTGCTGCAGTTTGTTCTTACTGAGGTCCAGCTTCACCAGGTGTGTGAGGCTACAGAAATCCGACTAGGACCCAAAGAGAGAACACCTCAGCCTGGGGGCTCACACACTTTGATGGGACAGTCCAAGAGCCCCCAAGTTAGAGGCTCGTACAAGTAAATCCTGACTCTACCTCTTACCAGCTATTCCACCTCAAATGAAAATGGATATAACAAGCATCACTCCTAGTGGTAGGTAGTGAGAAGTGAATGCAAAAGGGCTGAGCACAAAGTAGGCACAAAATAGGTGTGGGTTCCTTCACCCTCTGTTCTCCCTCTCATCTGTCCTCCACATTGCTACTGGAGTGATTAGGGACCCGTTATGTCCTCCCACAGCACCCTATGTTCACCTTTCATAGGAGTTGTCAAAACACAGTGAGACCATCCATTTCCCTCAGATCAAGTGCCCCTTGAGTACCCAGTGTTATTCTTTGTTCTTTGCAGCCCCTAGCACAGTGCTTAGTACACATGCTCCATGAGTGTTCTCTGAATGAGCGACTGACTAAATAGGCTGGGGCCCATCCTACCCATACCCTGGCTCTTCAGCACAGTTCAAAACATCCCTCTTGTCATTAGGCCTTTACTCAGCACGCATCTGAAATGAGGGCCCAACCTCAGCTAATGAGGCACTACTTATATTCTCTGGAAATTGTAAATGCCGGTGGATATGCATTGCAGAGGAAGGCAAGACAACTGAACATACAGACTGAACAGTACATTTGGAGGTGCTGAGTGACTATTTGACAAAGTCAACAGCAGGTGTCAGGCTGCAAGGAAGTGCTGCCCTGCTTTAGCTACAAAATACTTCCTGGAACAAGTGGGATCTCACGCCTTTTTCAGTGTTAGAAATGGTTCTTGATGAGCTGCAGGAAGATGCTACAATGCAGGAGGCCCAGGAGAATACTGAGGGGAATGGACTAATGATCCAGCAGAGAAACTACAACTTCTGAGGCTCAATCCCTAAGACAGAGCCCAATAGAGAAGGGCAAGGAGTGACATGACCAGGGCAATGGATGGGAACAGCAACGAAGGAGCACTGTCCCGCAGGGCAGAGTAGCCGTTACCCAGGAGAGGAGGAGGGGGAGGGGGCTGAATGACTCCAGCGCCAACACAGGTGGAGCAAAAGGAGGACTGGGAGAAGTTGTGCCAGAAAATTCCAAAGGATTTGACCACAGATTGGATGTGCTGAATACAAAGGTATCTCAAGTAATTAAAGATTGGGAAGATAATGATATAGTAGGCCTAGAAACCCCACTTTTTCCTGTTCCCCATCAAACAGCATAAGGACGCTGTTTATAAACAGCTTCTCCCTGAAATAAGAGCATTTTATGAAGGTTTTTCAGCTTCCTCTATGCAACAGGGAGGTCCTATTTTTCAAAGTAATAAAATAAGGCAGAAAAAAAAAAAATGAGCCTAATAAGTGACTCAGCCAGCATCCCACTGACTTGAGTTTTCTGTGGCCACACTTCCCCACTGTTCTAAAGAATGAGGGCCCTACCTTGCTTCCCTTCCCACTGAGACGAACCGGCCCACCTCACCCCCAACACACTCAGATTTAGGTAAGCCTGCCTGAAGGCCTATCCTGAGATTATGCCTTACGATATGACTCCCCCAGATAGGAAGGAGAAGCATCAGGGCTCTAGAAGGAATTGTGCTTGCTTGCCAATCTTACCGGTAGAGTACTCAGTTTATTACAGGACAGATCCAGTACGGTGGCCTTTGGGAGGGCCGCCTAGGAAACAGAATGAGAACAAAATGTCAAACCAACACATGGAACGATTTAGTGACATCTGCTAAGGAAGCATTTTCTAGCTCCCACGATTAGGAAAGGAGTTTTTTCAAAATAGCACTAAAATATAATGTTCCTTGGGACAGAAAAAGAAAAAATGAGCCAGTCATCCACAACCTAGGGAAGAATGCAAAGAGTAGGGACTCAGCAGTGGTACATCAAGAAGGAAAAGATTCTTAGAAATTCAGCCTTCTAATGTTTTCTCCAGCACCCTCCTTATTAGGTTTTAGGGCAGGGGCTGTGTATAACATAACTTTGCAATTTCCATATTCCCCAATTCAGGATTTCCAGACACTCGATATATATGTTGGCCGATACCTGACTGAATAAGGAAATGAGCAGATACCAAAGTGAAAACAAGGCTCTCACAGCCCATCTCCATTTCCCCCTGGAGGTCAGGGCTGGAGAGGCTCAGCAAGACTGACACTTCTTTCTCCCTAGGGGCAATGCTGTGCTGACCAGACACCTGGAGTAAGCAGCGTTGGATTCCTAAGGCGAGGTGGAAATGCTGGCCATCTTCCTGGGGTGAGGAAGAAGCCAGATATTCAGTTAAGGACCCAGGGCCAACCTGCACTTGACAACTGTCAGCACTTACCAAGAATAAAGTTTGACCACCTAAAAAGTTTTACATATTACAGTGGGAAGAGCACCGTGGTAACAGCTGCATGCATCAGCACTTGCTACCTGCCACGTGTTTCATATTGCCATCTTATTGAATCTGCACAACCCCAGGAGCTAGGAGCTATCATCATCGTTTTATAAACAAGGAAATCGAGGCATAAAGTAGGCGTGTCCAATCTGTGGCCCAGGACGGCTTTGAATGAGGCCCAACACAAATTCTTAAAACATGAGATTTTTTGGGGCTTTTTTTGGTTTTCAGCTGTGGTTAGTGGTAGTGTATTTTATGTGTAGCCCAAGACAATTCTTCCAATGGGGCGCAGGGAAGTCAAAAGGTTGGACACTGCTGGCATAAAGGTTAACTAACGAGCTTGCCAAGGGCACTGAGCTATGAAGCAATGGAGCTGAGATATGAATTGGGAATCCCTTGCTAACCCTCCACACCACACAGCCAAGGCGGAGGGAAGACTGGGCCAAGTGCCAAAGGCAACGAAGAAAGCGTACGTCATCCAAAGGGAGGCGAGCGCACAGTAGAGGTCGAAGGCCCGAATGGGGAAGCAGGTGGGACAAGCAGGGATGTACTCAACTCAACTATTTGCGTAATCTCCCAGGAGGCTCAGTTTCCTGGGTGGGAGAGTGGGCGTAGCGGGATTGGAAGGGTGGCTCGCAGTGGCCTGGGATTTCCTTCCGCCAGTGTCAGATCAGTAGGCAAAAGACCTTGCCGACCAACCCGTGAGAATTCAGCTCCTTCAGGGAAGGGCGCCTCAAGCCTGAGGCAGCCAGCTAGGTTTGTGGGCTTCCAAGAAAAGCCTGGTCCTGGGCCACACCCCGGAGGCCTGCCCTGACCGAGCCCTTCATTCATTCGCTCATTCATTCTCCGAATACACCCGGCAACAGCTACGTGGGCGCCTCCTTAGGGTGTGACACGGGGCTGAGCGCTGTGAAAGCCCCCTGACGCAGGATGCGCAGCTGCACTCGTGAC
This sequence comes from Craseonycteris thonglongyai, assembly GCA_004027555.1. Taxonomy (NCBI): domain Eukaryota; kingdom Metazoa; phylum Chordata; class Mammalia; order Chiroptera; family Craseonycteridae; genus Craseonycteris; species Craseonycteris thonglongyai. Next base: position 23,745 of record PVKE010020127.1, read on the forward strand.
CCGTAAGAAGCCCATGGCCACACAAGCAGTGACCCCTCTTCTGGAATTGTGCCAAGGTGACACGTGTACATCTCAGAAAGAACACGGGGGCCGGACGCGGCCTCCCCGAGGACTTGGTCCCACTCTCCCCATCTGATTGAAGACGGGGAAACTGAGGCATAGGAAGAGGAGGCAGCCCACGCAAGGGCTGGCGCCAGTCGCGGGTGGGCGCCTGGGCCTCGCGGGGCTGTACGTACCAGCTCCTTGACCGGGACCTCATTCAGGTCGCTGAGGCTCAAGTCCAGCTCGTTGCCGTCCAGCTTGTCGCGGAGGTTCCCGCCCTTGCTCCCGGCCTTGGTCATGGTGACGCCGGCGAAGCGGGTGCTGGCTTCGGGGCTCTGACGGGCAGGAGAAGGCCTGCAAAGCCGCTCGTCGGCTCAGGCGACTCCCACCCGATCGACAACACCTGCGTCCGCCGCCGCCGCAGGTGCGAGGCCGCTGCCGCCCGTCCGTCCGCCCGCCGCACTCGGACCCCCGCGCCCAGCTCCCACCGGTGCAGCCACGACGACGACCACTTCCGTGTCCACGTCACCTTCCGCGGCCACTGAGACGGGCTGGGCCAGAGCGGCCCGAGCAGGTGCCGGCGCGCCCTCTGGCGCCTATGATGGCGCACTGCAGGCGCTGCCGACACACACAGGGCGGTTGCTGGTCAAGGCTTCGAGTTCGGTTGCCAGGCCAGGCATCGCTGGCAGCGCCGGGAGGCGAAAGAAGGGCATGAGACTGGGGGGCAGAAGACCTGAGTTGCAGCCAAAACTGACCTCATGAGATCACCCCCATTCTCCCGAGTTAGGAGCCGAAATTGCGTGTCCTTCGAAATTGCTCCCTGCCCTCTACTTAATCTTCACATCATCATCGGGAAAACTTAACCTCTGAATCTCCCCTATCTCCTCCTCACCACCCCGGCGACAGGCCAGCATCAGATCGCGCCTGGGATTATTCTGAGTCTCTCTTTCATCCACTTCTACCCAGATGGCCAGGCGATCTTTCTAAAAATCTAGCCAAGTCTCTCCTCCTGCTTAAATCCCTTCAAACCTCCAGCTACCTCTAGGGTATGGCTCACTCTCCTTTCTGGACTGAGCCGTGCCGGCTCTGCTGCCTCCTCACAGGCGCCAGTCCCTGCCTGGGCTGCCGGGTAGGCATCCAGCAGGTGGCCGCTACAGCTTTCCCTCTCTGGAATGGCCCTGCCTTCCCCACGCACCTCCATCTAGCTAATTCTCAATCCTTCAGGAAATCTCTCCTGATGGCCGTGAACCCCAGACTGCGTGAGGGGCTCCTCCATGGGGCTCTGATGATACCCAGAGCGGGTAGAACTTGGTGGGTGGCTAAGGTGGGGACTCTGGCGCCAGACCAACTGGGTATTAAACCTGGCTCTGCCACTTGCTGCTACTTAGGAAACCTTAAGCAGTCACCACGCCATATCTATGCACACAAGAGAAAGGCATGGCAATGGTACCTAGCTGATAGAGTTTGGGGAGGACTGAATAAGTAAAATGCAGGAAGAGCTTGCCACAGTGAATGGCGCTTAGTCAATAAATGTTACCTATAATTCATAATCTGCCTTCTGTTATTTTTGTCTGCCCTCCCCTCTGGACTGTGGGGGATGGGGATGTTTTCTACATATGCCCAGTGTTTGAGTGTCTGATGCATGGTAGTTGCTCATTCAGACGTTTGTTAAAAGAATGAATGAAGCACTTAACTCATTTCAAACCTCAGATTGCTCATTTTTGAAATAGGGATATTAAGGCTTATCTCAGAGGGGAATGTGAAGAGCAAATGAGTTGGGGCAATGGCATGCTCATTCAATAAATCCTTATGCACACCCCTCCTGCCCCTAGCCAAGCACTGTGCTGGGCTTCTGGGAACCAGATAAGGGCAATTGGGTAATAAGACATTAGCACTTGACAATCCCTGAAGTCCATGGGCATCCATTATCTTATTTTGATAATGTACATGAAGAGACCATGAGGTACATTATATTGTATCTCCCTTTTAGGAAAGAAGAAACTCAGGAGAAGTACCTTGTCCTCCGTCACATAGCTGCTTGAGAGGCAAACCCAAATCTTTTGATTTCAAATTCTGTTTCTTTTCTTTACACCATATTTTCCCTACCCTCCCTGCCAGTCTACAGTCAACGCAAATAGCTATTATATACAGCAGAAAGAATAAGGGCCCTCAGACATACCACTAAAATCTGTGTGTGAATGTATGTTTGTGTGTGATAACAACTGATTAGCATGTAAGTGCATTCTTGGTCCTAGGACTGTGATTTTACATATATAATTTCTCTTAACTCACAAAAGCTATAGAGGCAAATATTATTTCAGTTTTACAAAGGAAGTAATTGAGGCCCAGGAAGCTCATTTATGTCACTATTTAAAGACAGTCACAGCAAGTAAGTGAATGCATTCCAAGGAAAGTAGCTCATATTCATCATGGCAGGGAGGAGGAGCGTAGGAAGAAAGAAGAAATCAGAAAAGGCCGCACAGAGGAGGTGATATTTAAGTTAGGCTTTGAAGAACCGGTCAGGTTTGGAAAGGCTGAGATGCAGCCTGGGGAAGCAGGACAGGAAAGTGAGGAATTGACAACAGCCATTCCCTCTGAGAAAGGTTTCTTCAAATCCCTAAGGCTGGAATCCTGTGGCTTCAGGAGAAAGTGAAGTCTGTCATCTGTTGGCAGCTTTTGCTTTGGGAATAACAGATCGGCCCTGTTCTGCAGCCCCCAAACCAAGTGCCACCTTATACCTTATAAGAAAGGCAGAAAGAGATTGGACATGGAAGAGGAGGGGGCAATGTGACCATGAAGGAAGGCACTGTGGCTATAAGCCAAGGAAAGATGGAGGTGGAAATGACAAGGACTGATTCTCTCCTGGGGCCTCTACCTGGACCCAGCCCTGCCAACACTTTGATTTTAGTTCATTAGGACTCACTTCAGACTTCTGACTTCCAAAAGTATAAGAGACTAAACTGTGTTTTGTTTGTTTGTTTTTTAAAGATTTATTTTATTGATTTTTGAAAGAGACAGAGAGAAGGGGGAGGGCCCAGAGCAGTCTCCACAGTTGACAGCATTAGTTTTCCATATAGTTTCACTCCACAGGTGGGCACAGGGCTGCGCAGGGCAGGAACTGGGCCGGGAGCCTCCCACACAGGCCCCAGTTCAGCATGTGGGTCCGCATGGGCTGGGATTCGATCCTTGGTCCCCGGGGCTTCAAAGCAAGTGCTTAACCCGCTGAGCCATCCCAGCTTTCCCTAAGCTGTTGTTTTAAGCCACTACATTAGTGTGATTAACGTCAGCAGTAATAGGAAACTAATATACTACTCAGGTCTCAGGACTTAGCTCAGAACTCTTAGAGACCTTCTGTGACATGCCCCCAGCACTGGCCACACCACATCAGTCTCAGGACTAGTGTTCTATGTTAGATTGATAGCTCCCTGAGGGCAGACACCCTGCTGCGTTCCTATCTTTAGCTTGAGCACCCAGCATTGTACCTGGTGTCAAGTGAGGACTCAGAATCTCTGTTGAACCAATGAATGAGGACAGGAAGGTAAATTAGATTTGGTCTAATTTACCCAAACCCTGGGTCTTTACCCAAGACTTCATAGTTGACTTCAGCTCTTGACTTTGACCCAAGAAAAGTTAAAGATGACATCATCCAAAGAAAGATTTTTGTCCTACATTCTTTACAAAAGCAAGGCTTTCACACCTTTGGCAGCTGCTGGAATGGCAGCTTATTTCGCTTTTCGATTTTGGACAGCAAGAAAATACTGATGGTTTAAGATCACTTCTGCCTGTGTCTGCCTTCAATTATTAGTTGTGATCGAATAATTTTACTCTACACAGAACTTCAGAACAAGTTCCTTATTTTCAGTTTCAGTTTGAAAATCAGAAACATCCAATTTTTAGAACAATTTTTATCGGTTTTGGGTTTTAGGGGGTAGGGTATTGGTTACTGTGGTTTTTTGTTTGTTTGAGAGAAGGTGAGAGGGAGAAGAGAGA
>PVKE010020128.1:8826-27902 GCA_004027555.1 Craseonycteris thonglongyai
CGAGGATCGAATCCCGGCTCCGGCCCAGGCAGGACCCACGTGCTGAACTGGGGAGTTCCCACAGTTCGGTTCTCTAACTGTCTCTGTCTCTGTCTCTCTCTCTATCTGTCAAAAAGTAAAATAGAAATAACTATGCACTGAAGACAAAAAGATAATTTCTCTCTATAAATGTGAAAAGATAAAAAAAAAAAAAATAAAATTAAGGAGAAATGTATGGATCTTTGTTTCCATGTATGTAAAGAGGTGAAGTATACTGCAATGAGATCATAAACCCTTGCTCTTTTAAGCTGCTAAATTTGACAGTGATTTGTTATATAGCAATAGATAACTAGTCCAAGTACCCACCCCCATACATACATACATGGTTTTAGTTTGAGTTATTTAAGACTTACTATGCATAGAGTTGTAGAACTCAGGCTCAGAAGGTCAAGATGATACCACTAGCTGACAATAAAGCAGGGACTAGAACCAATGTCTTTTGATTTATGTCCAATGCTCCTTCCACTGCATTGTGCTGACTCTCCATAATGGACTGATTTCATAAATAAAGAAATAAGGTCCAAGTGGATTATGGAATTTGCTCAAGATTCTACAACATGCAAGTAGTTGAGCCTCTGCACTAACATATCGAACATGATTCCCTTCTTTATAATAATCTTTTCTACTCAAGCTTCCTGAACTTGAGATAATTAGTTAAGTGAAGATTTAAAGAAATCAGAGCTGCCCTTAAAAGGTAAGCTGGGAGGCTTGTCTCGGGCCTTTTCATTCAAGGTGAGCTCTATATTGGTGATTTGCATTTAGCAATACATTCATCCATTTACTCAACAAGTATCCTTTTGATGCCTGCTTTAAGCATAGCATAATCTGTGGGTTGTAAAGAATATGAAACACTGGGACTTAAAAATCTAATTAGGGAAAAAAGACAAATATGAAAAATCACAGTAAATCAGTATATGTTCGCCTGCTGAATGAACAGTAGAAATAATATGTGTAATAAACACTTAAAAAGAATCACAAACTAAAAAAAATTAAAGAATAAAAGAAATCCACTGTTTCCTGGTAAAATCATCCCCTACTCTCAGGCAATGGAATGTAGACCTAGAAATCCCCACTTGTTCCCTAAAAGTCCCTTTCTTCATTGGCAATATTCTCTTAATTACAAGTTACATTAATTGCAAATACTACCAAGCATCTGGAGACACTGCTCCCTCCTTCATTGTTTTGAGTTTGACTTGGTTGTTGGCCTAAGGGATTTGAACTTCATTTCTGTAATTACTGAAGGCTTTTGAGCTAAGAGTGTATCAGGAATGAGAACTGAGGGGGGTGTCAGGGGCAGAGGGATTCATGTCCACACCCACAGTTGTATAATGGGTCAGTTGGGTAGGACTGCCACCTTGTGACAGGTAGGGGCAGCATGCAGAGGTGGAGGCTGGAGAGACCAGAAGGGGTTGTGGGAGCTTAGCAGTACTTGACAGGTGGGCAGCTTAAGGCTTTTTCATGCCTGGCTTAAGGGAACCTTGTTTGAGCTTGATAAAGAGAGACTAGAGACAAATATGAGCCTTCTAAGATCAGTATGGCCCTAGTTTCTCAACATTTTTAACTACTTGGCTCTCTTGTTACAAAGTCACAACAAATTATATATGAGGGCTGTCCAGAAAAAAAGCAGCCATAAATGCCTCTACTTTTCATATTACATGGCTAGATACTTTCTGGACAGCCCTCATATTTCCCCATCCAGGCATACATTTATTTTCAGAGGACTGAGCAGAAGTGAGTGGCAAGAGGAAACAGGAGAAATTCCAAGCAGCAATGAAAAACTCCGAGCTCTACATTCTCTGCAAGTCAGTAGATGAGCAAGAGCCCCTCTCTACCCACAGGCACCTTGAACTAGTATATCCCAAAATATGCTTCACATTCTCCTGAATACACGTCTCCCTTCTCTATTCTGTGATGCTATGACACCACCGAACTTCGCCCAAAGCCAAGGAGCCGTCCTAGACAAGCTTTCCTTCCCCATCTCTCTGTCACTCTACACTCTGTTCTTCCCAAGTGCCGCTCCAATCCTGTCTCCCTCTTCATCTCTGCCATGTTAGTCTTGGTTCTAACTCTCACTCTCTCTGCCCAAGATTGAGTGTAGTCCTGGAAACAGACAGGTGTTTCTCAAGGAGAAACGTTCCATGGTTGTATTAGTCAGGGTCCCAGCAGGAAACCATCCCCCGTCAAGGTGGGAAGTGAAGAGACCTGAATGAAGGGACTATTCACACAGGTGTGAGCAGGCCACAGGAGCTAGCAAAGACTGGTGATGTTCCTCCTCTAAACCAGCACTAGAACGAAGTCACTGCTGCTGCTGGGTCTGAAGAAAAAGGAAGGGGAAAACTGCAGCTCTAGAACCCAGCAAGCTGAATATAGAAAGGGACTGTGACATCTGATAGTCACTGGCAGACTGAAGCCCAGTGGAGGGGCTTGTACATTGCTTGTCCTGTCTCTCTGCCCACCTGTCATCTGCTGGTGCCTTCCACTGGGTGAACCCAACAAAAAGCCAAAGTACAAAGGGTATTTACAGAAGGGCAGCCTCCTAAAGTCAGGGTAGAGAAGAGTAAGGTCCATCTGGAGGGGCAAAGAGAGAACACCCACAACAAAGGCACTTCACAGCACTCACCTGCACATTAAAGTACTTTTAAGAGGCCTCTGGCAGAGAAATCTCTTCAGATTTGTTTTACTCAGTGACTTCCTGAGCTTTTCTGCACATAAACTTGCCATATCTGCTTCTAATTGCCACCAGACAGGACTTCTTAAAGCCCAAATCTTAGCAGGTTACTTCTCTGCTTATAAATCTGTTAATGGTTCCCATCACCTGTAGAATGACCATCCCTCTCTAACCTTATATGCTAAGCTCACTTCCAACATCCACAGATAACATCCCATCACTGACTCCCAGGCCTCTCCAGTTTCGCCTCCTCCCAGCAATTCATAGACTCCAGACTCACTGAACTGCCTGTGATTCTGTGACCCACATGGTCCTTCTATGTAGAATGCTCCAATAATCTTGCAGCCTGCAATAATGTGATCCGTGTGTCCTCACCCATAAAAAGTTTTTTCCGATGCACCAGACCAGATGACACCTATTTCTGTACCCCTGCTGTATGGTAAGCCTATATCTGTTATAGCACTCATTCGTCACATAGCATTAACATTTTATATTTGTCTCCTCCATTTCTTGAGGTCAGTGGTCATGATAATGTAGCTCTATATCCCTGGTACTTAGCACAGTGACCAGTGCATAATAATTATCCAGTGAATACTTGTTCAATTAAATTCCTCCCCTATGTAAGAACCACATGGGTGGTCAGCAATTGGAGGTGGGATCTTTCAAGATACATCTCCAAATCCTAAACAGCAGGGATTTCAAAAATGTCTGCAACTTGGGTTCCTTGCATTTGCCTCTGTGATTCTTACTGATAGACACTGAAGCCATTCCTAAGAAAAGACAAAAAAATAAAGTAAATGTCTGAATTCAGGGGGAACTTATTTCTTGAATAACTTCAAAGTGCCTGTCAGCAAGCAAGAATACCAGCAATTATGGCAGGGACTCTCCTCAAAAAGGTCAGAATGGAAGTGCCTGAAGAGAGGTTGTGTTTTTACAATCTCTGCCCCTCTCTTATTTTCTTGCACTAGACTAATCATAAACTTAGATTTTCTCAAGTAAATGTGTATCCTGAAACAACCAGTCCATAGGATCAGACATTGGTCCAAATTTTTCCAGATGGTCTCCAGAAGTCTGATTAACCTAGGAAGCCGGGATGGCTCAGTGGGTTGAGCTCTCACTTTGCAGCCCCGGGGACCAAGGATCAAATCCCGGCCCTGGCCAGTGTGGACCCATGTGCTGAACTGGGGAGTGCCCCCAGTTGGTTCTCACCGGGGTGAGACCCCGGCCCAGTTCCTGCCCTGCACAACCCGCACCCACCTGTAGAGTGAAATTATGTGGAAAAACCAATGATGTGCAACTATGGAGACTATTCTGGGCCCTCCCCCTTCTGTCTCTGTACCTCTCTCTGTGAAAAACAATAAAAATAAATCCTTAAAAAAAATAAAGTCTGACTAACCTGTGATAGGCACAATCCCAGACATCTTTAGAGGGGCGAGACAGCTGCAGACCTTATTGTAATGCAGAGTAAGGGGAATAGCACTGGATGTGATTACAACAGAAAAGCGGTGGAGGGAAAGTTGAAGTCCTAACTCTGCCCCTTCCTGGCTGAGTGACCTTGGCAAAGTTACTCTATGTTTCTAAGTATGTTTCCCCATCTGCAAAACGGGAGTAAGACCCACCTCACATAGTTATTGTCAGGATTAAATGAGATAACATCAGAAAGACATTATTAGTAAGAACCCAATAAATTTTTGTTTCCTTTTTTACTACCTTAATTATCTCCTCCTTTGAGAGTCTGCCTTTCTAATTTTAGAAAGAGGCAGGTGACTTGGATGGGTGCAGTAAGTTATGCTACCTTGTTTGTTTAAAAATGTTTTAAATACTTAATTTCAAAGTTTCCTTATGGCAGTTCAGTGACAGAAATAAAACAAGGCAGTTGTTGCTATGCAACATCAGAAGTTTGCCGAGGGACTAGATATATCTTTGCTATTACTTATCTTTAGTTAAATTGTGAGCAGCATTTTCCTGACTACCCAGTGTTATCCTGTTCTTCTTACATAAGGGGAAACTGTTGAGCTAGGAGACTGGGGAGGAAATGCTGAGCTGTGGTTCACTGGTCCAAGGCACCTCAATGATGATGTTTTGTGACTCTTTCACTTTTTGTTCTTTTTCCTTAATCCATTTTGCCTCCCATTTTCTTCACTTTCATAAAAAAAAAAAAGATTGTTTCTTTTAGCTGTGTTCTTGGCAGTAGACATTTCAATTTTGGTTGGGCTTTGGATTTTACCCTTTTGAAGTAATAAATATTAGAATGTATCTAAAAAAAGTGTATTCATAGCCAGTTTAACCAATAAATGTCTCTATTTTTCACTTGATAAAAGGCATATTAAAATTAACACAACGTCTTTTTAAAAAATATTTAACTTTACGCTCTTGAATGACTGTTATCCTCACCCTGTGTGCTCGCATGCAATCCTCATACTTCATATTTTCTTTCAGAAATCTCCCTGCTTAAAAACATTCTGCAGTGCAACGGATCTGCAGTGAAATTCCTAAAGGCATCTTCCTCACAAGCCCTCCCTCCCATCCCTGACTCTGTCTCTTCCCCTGCACCCCCCTTTGCATCCCGAGCCCTCCCTGATTCTGCTTGTTCAGGCCTCTTCGCTGACTCCTGCGCTCTCACTCAAACACAGTGCTTGGACTCGGCTGCCCCTTCTGCTGTTTCCCATTCTGATCTCACTGGCAGGAACTTGTTGAAATTCTGGGGAGGTGCTGGAAGAGAGCTCAAGATTTCAAAGAGGGATTTTTGTGACCAGGTTTGAGGAGGTATTTTCAGGACTAAGAAGCAGCATGGGAAAGGGGTAGGCAGACTAAAAACAAAATGGTTTTAGCTAGGAGGGTTTACTCTGTGCTGGTAAAAATTATGCAAGAGCAATCAGGCACTCAAAGTTTGAAGGAACACCAGGGCTTTCATACAGATGCCTGTCAGTGTGTCTATGGTATATCCTTCCATCCAAGCTAAAATAGATTTGCCTTTCGTTGCCCCCTCAGTTTCCCCAGGATCAACTATGTAGAAGATAAATGATTAAACTGAGAGGGACCGCTGAGAATATGTAGTCTAACTCCCTAATTCCACATCCTGGAGCCCAGAGACTAGAGAAACTTGCCGAAGTCGTTGAGCTTGTTAGTGCTACAAGGAAAGAGGGACCTCACATCACAGGCCTTGGCTTCCCAACTAATGGACCGAGCGACTATAAAAGAGGCCTGAACTTCAAAGCAAGGCCTTGTGTTATTGTCTAATGAATAACTAGACCAGACAATGGTGAAATCTTTCTAGTCTCAGACAGAGGAAATGGAAGATCCAAAGCAATAAAGAGCATAGTTCTAAGAATTGTTGGTGAGCTTTAAATCAGACAGTTCAAACAAGTTCCTGTTTCTCTTATCAGTGTATCTCACCCTTTAGTCCTCAACAAACATTGATGTAGCAAATGGACTGAACACCTGCTGTTTGCACCAATGGTCTTGGGCACTGAGGTACAGAGCTTCAAAGAACACAATTCTGGCCCCGCCCTCCAAACCCTTGCGCACTAATGGCCAGGCCCAATTGCAAAGGAAACAGGACAAAGCAAAATACAGACGAGTGGAGGAAACGCTTTCTTTCTTCCAGAAGAAATGAATAATATTCTCAGGGAAGAAGAGGTCAGAGATGGTTTCACAGAGGGGTGGCATTTGAGCTGGGTCTGAAAGGATAGACAAGAACATGGCAAACAGGCAGCAAGGAAGGTCAAGGGCACTGCATGCAGCTGAGGCTGCACTTGCCTAGAGAGGCCACGACCAGCCGGGCAGCTGTGGTTGCGGGTAAAAGGGGCCGTGCAACACGGTGTGTGGGCTCAAAGGCAGGACATGAGGCCGAAAGCACAGGCTGTACCTGGTCCGTAGTGGGCTTGCATGCTCATGAGAGGCTTTTGCTTAATAAATTCATTACATATTTACAGTCCACTTGGATGGGAAAAAAACTTGCTGCTATGGCATTTGGACTTTATCCTGTGAGCCATAAGGGAGTAAAAAGCTTTTCATAAAAGGGGTGTCGTGACTGGATTTGTGTGTTGAAAAGATTTTCAGATTTTTACAACTGACCCTTCAAATGCTAGGTGAAATGAGCAAATGTTACATCTTTCCATGGGTGAAAGAACCGTAAAAGCTAAGCCATATTTACAAAGTGGGGAATATTTCAAGAAGACTTAGCTTGTTGTGTCTGTTGAATTCTAAATAATAATGCTTATGGGTTAGGATAAGACCTAAGGATGAAAAGCTCATCAGCTTTTACTCTGCAGGAGCCTATTGAAGCTCGCCTAAGCCTCTAATGCCATTAAACTTCATAAAGTCTTATTTATAATACACAAAGTGACCCCCTACCTAGACAGCCAGATAATAGCAATCACTAACATTTGTATAACTCTCTATATTCACAACGCTGTTATTCCATTTTTTGTCTTGATTCCCACAATGAGTGGATATATCAGTATTCTTTCTGTCTCCATTTTACAGATCAGGAGACTAAGACTCAGAAAGTACAGTGACTTGCCTAAGATAACAGGGCTAGAACTAAGAATTGAGCCTGGGTTTTCTTATTTTACATTCTGATGTTCTTTCCACTGCAGCTTGCTGGTAATCAGTAGAGTTACAGCCAGATCACCTTCACAGAGATAGATGAGGGGCCGTATCTGCACCAAAAGCTGTACCAGTTTACTAAGGATCTTGGTCATGTCCTCACGGATGGTCAGGATGTTGTAAGAATATGACACCACTTTGTAAGTGTAGAGTGCTAGACAAGCGTAATGCTCATCTATATTCCCTGAGTATAATAGCCTCATCCCAAAAAGCCTATGAACTATCCATATTTAGATTTGATGACAAAATATTTTCCCCTTCAATCCGCCTGCATCACATGGAGAAGGGAAAACAGAAATAGGTTGTATCTCTAGAAGTGTTCCTCTTCCTGATTACTTTTGCAACTGTGGTGAAACATAAAGCAGGCATTTTAGAAATCAGGTTTAAATTAGGAAAATAGTGGGCAAAGTTACTTCACCTTTCAGAACCAGAAAGACTTTATCTGTAAAAATGGAGTTGGATCCAGTGAACTCTAAAGTCATTTCCTGTTCTAAGACTGAATTATTCTATGCATAAATAAAATAGGTTTGTGTGAGATCTGATTAAGCTATCTTTGAGCCTCCAGAGGTGAATACTGGGAACACAGTTTTTAAAGCCTACTTCTTGCTGTGAGTCTCACATTACCCACCCTCCCCGACCACAACATCAGGAACAAGAGAGCCTGAACTTATTCACCAACAAACAGCCATGAGAAGAAGACCAGATGCATAAAAAGGTTATCTCTTGGATAATGCAGCACCATGAAGAGTTCTCTTTCTTCTCTCCCTGTTGTAGCTGCAAGAAGGGAAGGGCCCCACCCCAAATTACCCAGTTTAAAATAATGGGTAAAGGACTTGAACAGACATTTCTCCAAAGAACACATACAAATGACCAATAAGCATGTGAGTAGATGATTTTCATCATTGGTTATCAAGGAAATTCAAATCAAAACCACAATGAGATATAACTTCATGCCTATTGGGATGGCTATAATAAAAAATGTGGACAATAGCAAGTATTGGCAAGGATGTGGACAAATTGAGACCCTTGCTAGTATAGGTGATGAAAAATAGTTTGGTAATTCCTCAAAAGATAAACATAAAATTAACATGACACAAGATTTGCTATCTTGGCTACTATAGCTCTACAGTACTGTTGTTTAAATAAAAGGTAAATCATTAATTCTCAATTTGCTTATAAATTGAGTGATGCTATGCTATATGTGAACCCAAGAATATGTTGAAAAACAACCACCAAAAGATGTATAACATGAAAAAGTGCTATGATAACAAATGTACAATTCTGGTCAAATAAAGCACATAGTTGCTATTTGTGATAAATGAAAAAAGGCAGATTATTGAGCTTATTGTATTGTTATTATAGAAAGTAGAATCACTTTGAAAATGTATTCAAGAGAAGGTTTTTAAATTTTACTAACTTTGATAAAGAAGTTAAAACAAACATTAAAATAAGACAGTTACCTTTGGTGACCAATTAGTTTACTTGTATGAACATCAGTTAAATATTTTTGAGAGAGTAGTGACTCAAAGTCACTGGAATTGCTTCAGAAAATAGTATTTAGGAATATTCATCAGAGTACTAATAACCCCTTACATTAAGCACACAGATTGACACACTGTACATGTTTAATAAATATTTGCTAAATGAATGAATAGATGGATCAAAGAGGATTGATGGTGGTTGAATGGATGAATGGGTGGATAGTTGAATAAATGAATATGAATGGTGCTTTATCAGATTCAAATAATTTCTCCCACTTGACCCTAAAAAGCATCCTGTGAGCAGATGGCTGAAAAAGACATTGCTCACTTATATCCACACCATATCTCAAGAGACTCTGAAGGAGTCTCATCCACGCATGTGCCAGGTAACAGGCAGATAGACCCCGGTCCTGGCTGTGGGCCCTGTGTTGGCCCATTAACTAGCTCTAGCCCCTCTCAGGCATGGTCCAAGTGCCACTAGAGAACATTGTCTTGGAGAATCACCCACAGATGAGAGAACCCTATAGAAGTTCAGATACCCACCAGAGAAATTGCATCACCCTGCTGAAGCAAAATAATACAACTTTGGATACATTAGAGAAGGTAAAAGCACAATTTGACTTTACCCATGTTTCTTCTCCCCCAAGGTGGCACAGTGGCTCAGGGCCAATAGACACTTTTCCCTCCATATTGTGGGTGAGAGAGTGTGTGAGTTGGGTGCCTGCCTTCGCTAGGTGTGCAGGATTCATGAAAGAGGCCCTTTCTCTCTCTCTCACTCCATTTAAAGTAGTGAGTTTTGATTTGCATGAATGAGAGGCTAGAAGAGTGACATACAGGAATCTGGTAGGGCATTAAAGAGATATAGATCCTTCTAACAGTGCCATGGACATTATCAAGAAACCTGTCCATGAGACACTGGGGCATCATGCCCTTGGTCTCCTTTAACTGGCCAATGGGCACCCCCAAGGCTCTACACACCTCACCCACACACACACCCAACTTGTGGCTGGCTCCCTGTGCAAACTCCTGTGCTCACAGGTTCATCAAAAAGCTCAACTGATAGAAATCTTTAAAATGCACTATAATAGGGGAAGCTTGGATAGCTCAGCGGGTTAAGCGCTTGCTTTGCATCCCCAGGGTTAAGCGTTCACTTTGCATTCTTGGGGTCTGAGGATTGAGTCCCAGTCCCAGTCCCACCCCATGTGGACCCATATGCTGAATTGAGGTGCATTTCGGTTCTCGCCAGGGTGAGTTTCCCATATGGGAAGCCGCTAGTTCAGCCCCTAGCTCGTGGAGGTGTGCCTCCCATGCAAGAGGCCCCTGGCCTGGTTCCTGCCCTGCACGGTCCCTGCCCACCTGTATGGAACAAAACTGTCGAAAGCTGATGACATACAACTATGAAGACTTCTCTGGGCCCTCCCCTTTTACCTCTGTCTCTCTCTCTCGCTATCAAAAACAATAAAAATAAATGGTTTTTAAAAAAAAAATTTTAAATAGGAAGTCAAAGTATGCCACTACCGAAAACCATCAATCCACAAAGAAAGGCAGCAAGAGAGGAAGAAAGGAACAAAAGACTGCTCTGGGCCCTCCTCCTCCTTCTCTCTTCTCTCTCTTCTCTCTCTTTTCTCTCTTCTCTCTTCTCTCTCTCTCTCTACCAAAAACAATAAAATAAATATATTTTTTAAAGGCATTAGTAAGTCCTTACTATCAATAATTACTCTAAATGTAAATGCATTCATTTCTCTATTCAAAAGATAGAGTTGCTAGATGAAGAGATAAGACTTGCTTCAGCTTTAAGGACACACAGTCTCAAAGTATAGAAATGAAAAAGGGTACTCTATGCAAATGGAAACCAAAGGAGAGCAGGTGTAGCTATACTTATATCAGACAAAATAGACTTGAAATCAAAAACTAGGGGAAGCTGGGATGGCTCAGTGGGTTAAGCGCTCACTTTGCAGCGCCAGGGACCAGGCATCGAATCCCGGCCCCGGCCCCGGCCCATGCGGAACCATATGCTGAACTGGGAGCTCCCCCAGTTCAGTTCTCTCTGTCTCTGTATCTCTCTCTCTCTCTCTCTTTCTCTGTCAAAAATAAATAAATAAAATATATTTAAAAAAAAGAAATTAAAAACTATAACAAGAGACAAAGATCATTATATAATGACAATAATGATAAAGGGTCAATTTATCAAAACAATATAACAACTGTAAATATATATGCACACATCATCCGACCACCTAAATATATTAGGCAAATACTAACATATGTGGAGGAAGAAATTGACAAAAATATAATGATAGTAGAAAACATCAATATCCTTTTCAACAATGGATAGCTAATAGATTACCCAGATAGAAAATCAATAAAGAAACGTTGAACTTAAACCATATTTTGGGTGAAATAGACCTAACAGACATATACAGACCATTCCATCCAAAAGCAGCAGAATACACATTCTTCTCGAGTACATGTGTAACATTCTTCAGGATAAATTATTGCTAGGTCATAAAACAAGTCTTAGTAAATTTAAGAAGATTGAAATCATGCCAAATATCTTTTCTGACCACAACGGTATGAAACTAGAAATCAATAACAAAAGGAAAGCTGGTAAATGAAAAAATAACTAAAAATTAAACAAGATACTCCTGAACAATCAATGATTCAAGAAGTAATCAAAATGGAAATTAAAAAAAAGATCTTGAAACAAATGAAAATGGGAAAACAACATACCAAGGAATACTCCAGACTCATTTTACAAGCCCAGCATCACCCTGATACCAAAGCCAGATACATACCCTACAAGAAAAGAAAACTACAGGCCAAAATCCCTGATGAATACATATAAAAAAATTTTCAACAGAATATTAGAAAACTGAATTGAGCAACATATTAAAAAGATCATGCAGCATGATCAAGTGGAATTTATTCCTGGAATACAAGGATGGTTCAGCACACACACATCAATAAATGTGATAAACCACATAAATATAATAAAATAAAAATCATATGATCATCTCAGCAAATGCACATGTAGCATTTGACAAAATACAATATCCTTCATGATAAAAATGCTAAACAATTTGGGTATAGAAGGAATGTACATCAACATATTAATAATAAAGGCCATATATGACAACACCACAGCTAACATCATACTCAATGGTGAAAAGTCGAAAGCTTCTCCGCTAAGATCAGGAATGAGGCAAAAGTGCTCACTTTCATCACTATTATTAAATATAGTACTAGAAATCCTAGCCAGAGCAATCAGCAAAAGAAAAAGAAAGAAAGAAAGGTCATCCAAATTGAAAAAGAAAAAGTAAAGTTGTCTCTGTTTGTAGATGACATGATCTTATATATATAAAATCCTAATGACTGTATCAAAAACTGTTAAAGTTAATCAACAAATTCATAACTATTTAATATTGTTAATCACTCCTTTAATTTCAGCACTCTCCCAGCTTTTGGGATATCAAATATCTCTGGTTTTTCTCTTCTCTTCATTTCTGGTCCTTCTGATTCTTCTTATCTGATTCCTACTTATTGAATGTAAACATTCCCTGGGATTTCTTTTTTCTTAGCTTTGTTTTTCATCCATATTCTCTAACTACATAATCATCATCCCCAAATTTCAAATCTCATATATATTTGGAATAGATGACACAAGTTTATGGTATCAATAAATGTAGTATAGTACTATAAATGTAATTTTTCTTCCTTATAGTTTTCTTAATATTTTCTTTTCCACAGCTTACTTTATTGTAAGAATACAGTATATAATACACATAATCTATAAAAGACATGTTAATTGATCCATTATGTTAATAGGAAGGCTTATGGTCAACACTAGGCTACTAATAGTTAAGTGTTTGGGGAGCCAAAAGTTATACCTGAACTTTTTATTGCATTGTAGGGGAGGGATGGGGGGAGGGGGCAGTGATTTATCAATAAAATGAGTAAGTTCAAACATATTATCTCTAGGGATCTGTCATATATAATATTTGATGCGTCTGCACTTCACTTGAAAAAACTCTTCATTACATGCATTTTCTAGATAGTTCTACCAAAAAAAATTTCAAAACTACCTTTTAGTCATAACATAAAATAATAAGATTTGAAGCCATGCTTCACAGAATTCTTGATTTTTTATAATTTGTGTAAAAGTATTTCAATAATTATACAAAATAACATTACAAACTCATCAGTAGTTCAGGGGCAAAAGAAAAGGTGAGTAGATTGCTTTTGCTTAATTTGAAATAAACCTTAGCAGAGACAGCAAAAGGAATACCACTTTTCCTTCAAGTTCAGAAGAGAATTACTTGGTTACTTGTGATGGTTAATTTTATGTGTCAAATTGCCTAAGGCATAGTTCCCAGATATTTGACTAAACATGTCTAGATGTTGATATAAAGATAATTTTTAGGGGATGCTGGGGTAATTCAACAGGTTGAGTGCTTGCCTGGCAACCACAAGGTCCAAGGATCAGGTCTCGGCCCAGCCCATGCAAATCCATGTGCTGAATAAACTGCAGTGCAACTGGTAACCACCAGGATGGTGGCAAAGGTTCTCCCCTCTCATGCAGGAGCATGGCCCTACATCCACCTGTGTAGAAAAACTATGTTGCATCTGATGATGTACAATTGTAGACATTGCTCTGCACCCTCCCCCCTTCTCTCTGTCTTTCTCTCTCACTTTGTCTCAAAAAAAATAATAAAATAAATCTTTAAAAAAAAAAAATTTTTAGGCAGAATTAACATTTAAATGTTAAGAAAAGCAGATTATTCTTCATAATGTGGATGGGCCTCATCCAATCAGTTGAAAGGCCCTAGGACAAAAACTAAGGTTTCCTGAGGAAGAGGATATTCTGCCAGAAAACTACCTTTGGACTTGAGCTGCAATATCAACATCAACTCTTCCCTGCATCTCCACCCTACTTGTACATCCTTGGGGCCTCCATTGCTGGCTTTAAAGATAGAAGGAAGGAGACCATGAGTCAATCAATGTAGGCAGCCCCTAGGAGATAGAAAAGGACTATGATCCTCAGTTAAAACACGGGTCTTGAAGGGGAAAGTGATCTGTGTGACTATAGATCACTACAGGATGTGGTTTTCAGGAATGCATTGTGAACATAAACAAGGACTGCCTGTACTATTACAAGAAGTGGAAACAATACAAACCAGCATTTGAATGAACTCTGAAATGTACCTTACAACCAACCACTGGATCAGGGTACAAGACAAACAATGATTCCAATGGAAATTGAGAAAAAGCACTAAATGGAATTTAATATTGTTCCCTGACTTATCTCTGTTTATGACTTTATAGAGGGCTAATTGTTTTCCTCAATCTTGTGACAAAAAGAATTGGAGAGGACAAGAAGAGCAAGAACAATTTGGTTCTCAATGAATTCTCAATAAATGGTTGTTGAACTGTATGTCTGTCCATTCTTTATTTCTCTGAAGAACTCTACTATAATAAATTTCCTAGACATTAAAGAAAAGGATCACCTTGTCCCAGCCTGCCCTTATGCCATGTCCTCTGATTCAGGAAGGTCTAAACTCAGCCAGAGTGTTCATGCACTCAATAATGAATACAAATAAAATGGATCTATTGATATATACTATAAAGTACCATGCACATGTATGCTAACATAATAACAAATGTTATTATTAGCACTATCATCATTTTAAAAATTCCATTGGAAACACTAGATGCAAACACTATGCTCAGTATTACATAATGTGAAAGGCTGGAATGTCTAGCACAATGCAGACCACAAAGGGAAGGGTGATATTGTGTTTCACTTCCACAACCCACCAGACCAGCCACATGTCAAATTATTAAAACCACTCCTGGGAAAGAACAGAATTTCTTGATTATGTATTCATCCCACATAGCTCTTGGCTCTAGCAATTCTCTACACCTCCAAAAACCTCTCACCTTCCTCTTCATCTACATTATCCAGAAAAGAAAAAAAAGCTTGCTGTCAGAGAGTGATCTTTTTAGCACTTTTCCAATCAAAACCAGCCTTTGCTGACTTCCTAGAATAAATCCTGACCTAGTCTCCAAAAAACCCAGGTTGGCTTTTCAGTGCACTTGCTCCACCTAGTGACTTCAGGAGAGAATGCACCCAAAGTTTCTCAGTTTGGATCAAGTGTACAGAATTGACAGCTACCTCGGAAGTGGGGGGTAGTCTTATACAGCGAATATAGGCCTAAACCTATGTTTTAACTGTAAAATTAGGGGGTCGTCTTATACGCCCGGTCGTCTTATACGCCGGAAAATACGGTAAGTATCAGACAATGCATTTACAATGATTTCCAGTGAATATTATACATTGCTTATTTTAGAAGTACCTAGCATGAACATGACATTGAGTTCAGACACTTCTGAGTTCCATTGCCCGCTCTATTTCTTACCTTTTTGTCTTGTGTGACTTTAAACAAGTCATTTACCTTATATACCAGTAAGCTTTATTTCTTGTATAAATCAGAGTAATTCTTATGTAAGCTTTATTTTTTAGTTAGGTTAATTTTCAATACCTAATAAGAATTTCCTGATAATTAATTATAGCTAAATAGTAGAATGCTTAATGAACTACCTAACCCTTAATAAACAATAACAAATAAAAAATACCAATGGCTATTTTCACAGGACTAGAACAAATAATCCTAAAATTTACATGAAAGCACCAAAGACCCCAAATAGACAAAGCAATCTTGAGATAAAAGAGCAAAGTTGGAGGTATCATGCTCCCTCATTTCAAACTATACTGCAAAGCTATAATAATCAAAACAGTATGGTATTGGCATAAAAACAGACAGAGATCAAGGGAACAAAATAAAGAGCCCACAAATAAACCCACATTTGTATGGTCGATAAATCTAAAACAATAGAGGTAAGAATGCACAATAGGAAATAGACAATGTCTTCAACAAATGGCGTTTGAAATTTTGAATATATAATGGGAAAAAATGAAATTGGACTACTTTAATGTATCATATATAAAAATAAACTCAAGATAGATTTAAGAGTTAAATGCAAAACCTAGAAAAAAAGAGGCAGTAAACATTGGTTTTAGCAATAATTTTTGTATAAGTATCCTTATGCAAGGGCAACAAAAACAAAAATAAACAAATAGGATAGCATCAAACAAGTAAGTTTTTGCCAGTGAAGAAAACCATCAACAGAACGAAAAGACAATCTCCTGAATGGAAGAAGATATTTTCAAATTAAACATCTGACAAAGGATTAATATCCAAAATATTAGTATATAAAGAATTCATGCAACTCAACATCAAATAAAACTAACAATCCTTTTTTTTTTTTAATGGACAGAGGACCTGACTAGAGATTTCACCAGAGAAAATATATAAATGGCCAACAGACATATTAAAGGATTCTCAACATCACTAATCATCAGGGAAACAAAAATCAAAACTACAATGAGCTATCACCTCATACCTGTCAACAGTAAGTGTTGGGGAGGATGTGGAGAAAAGGGAACCCTCATGTGCTGTTGGTGAGAATGTAAACTGGTATAGCCACTATGGAAAACAGTATGGAGGTTCCTCAAAATATTAAAAGTAGTACTACCTTATGACCCAGCAATCCCACTTCTGGTATTTATTCAAAGAAAACAAAATATCTAATTTGAAAAAAACATGTACCCCTGTGTTCATCACAGCATTATTTACAGTAGCCAAGATATGTAAGCAACCAAAGTGTCCACTGATAGATGAATGAATAAAGAAGATGTGGTACAAAAATGTAATGGAATATTATTCAGTCTTAAAAAGGAATGAAATCTTGCTAATTGCAACAACATAGACCGACCTAGAAGATACTATGCTAAGTGAAGTAAGTCATACAGAGAAACACAAATACCATATGATGTCACTTATATGTGGAATCTAAAAATAGCAAAACAAACTAATAAAACAAAACAGACTCATAGATATAGAGAACAAACTGATGGTTGCAAGAGGGGAGGGAATGGGGGGATGGGTGGAAAAGATAAAAGGGATTAAGAGGTACAAATTCCCATTTATAAAATAAATAATTCATGGAAATGTAATGTACAACATTAGGAATATAGTCAATAATATCATAATAACAATATGGTGACATACAGTTACTAGACTTATGGTGATCACTTTGTAAGGTATATAAAATGTCAAATCATGTTGTATACCTAAAACTAATATAATGTTGTATGTCAATTATACTTTAATAAAAATTCATAAATCATAGTTATTTCTATTATTAGCTACTTGGAGGACTTTCACACTTGTAGAATATCCATTTCTCTATGAGTTGCTACTTTCTACTTGTGTAACTGAACTAAACAGGAGATAATGATCAATTTTTAAATACCTGTATTAAACATGGCTTTGGGTTTGATAGATAACAGATTTCCCTGCAGAAATTACATGTTCTTTATTATGTTGCTATTTAGAATAAATATTCTGTGATTCAAGAGAGGCACTAAATTTTTTTTATTAAATGTGTGTCACATCTATTCCCTTCTTTGATACTGGATTGGAAGTTTGAAGTTCATTCTTAGATCTATGACCTTGGGAATATACCGGTAACCTTTTCTGTTATCTCAATTATGCATTCTCAAAATAAATTTTCAACACTATAATTTTGTGTCTGTCACAAACAAACAAACAAAAAACCACTTAAGAAACAAGGAGGATTTTTTAAAGGCCACTAAGAGTATTTATGGTTAATTGGCCCTAATGTACCTTTGTTCAATTTCATAACTGAGTCTTAACTTCCAGAACTCCTTGGTTTGCAACACCACTGTTAAACAGAAGAACCCACCCTTGCTCCAAGCCCTGTTCGTGCTCTTCTTTGGTTCCTTAGAAGTGTGTACTTTAAATCTGGTTCCATCTTTATCCTTGGTTCTAGACACTTTTTCCTACAGAGACTTCTTTGTGATGCAGGTAAGAAAACATTGGACTAAGAGCCATAGAATTTGCAAGCTCATTCTGCTAAATTCATTAAATTTATGAGACCACATACAAGTCGCAGCCTAAGCCTCAGTGTTTGCATCTGAAAAATGGTGATACTCACCCATCTTACCCTACAGAATTATGATAAATATAATAAATTAGTGTAAGTAAATGATATGTATATAAGGTACTATAGAAATAAAAATTAGTGCTTCCAGCCCAAGATGAGAATTACTATTTCATTCACATGTATTCCCAATCTATTAAGTATGGAAATCCTTATATATCAACCATTGTATTTTTACAATCTATTGATTAATAAAATGCAAGTTTACTTGGATTTCAAGTCCTTTACAATAATTCCAAGACTTCCCAGGGGGGATATGGTCACACATTTAGAACCACAACCTAAAGCAATAGGAGATAAACCAAGGGCGACTGCAATACATTAGGTTGCTTTCTTCTTGTTTTCAGGTTCCTTAAACCAACTACTGTCCTTTCCTAAATATCCTCTACTACTTGCTCTGACTCCTCATCCCCTTTTTTCTCTGCTGGTTCCCACAAGCCTAAGCCCATCTGTCATTTCTTCCATAACTAGTCATCATAAATTCTTAAGTTATTTATAGTTAACCTCACACTTCACACCTGTATATAGGCACACACCTCACTAGAACAAAATAAAATTATCACACATGAAAATGGAAAGATTTGAGCCCCAAGTACTGTTTAAAAGTACAAAAATACTCCTCTCCCCCAACCCTTGAGTTATTAATCATCTTGTGGTTGCAGTACTAAGACATTTATCTGTTGGATAAAAGAACAGATGAGAGGGAGGCAAGGAAATCTGCCAAGACCTGAGGCAGATGCTTCCTCTTACTAAGATTTGGACATAATAGCAACGCTACATGTTCTGACTCTTTTCCACAGACTGAAGTTTTAACAGCACATTTCTCTAATGTATTAAAACAACTCCAGTAGAGGTAGAACTTGAGCATAAGGAGTCCCAGGCATTATTGGACCACTTCACTCACTCACTCAGAAGCATTAGTTGAGAGCCTATTCAATCAGCCTTAAGTTATTCCAGGCTGAAGATTTAGAACTACAGGACAGGGGAAGCCGGGATGGCTCAGTGGGTTAAGCTCTCACTTTGCAGCGCTGGGGACCAGGGATCAAATCCTGGCCCCGGCCTGTGCAGACCCATATGCTGAACTGGGAGCTCCCCCAGTTCAGTTCTCTCCCTGTCTCTGTATCTCTCTCTGTCTCTGTATCTCTCTCTGTCTCTGTATCTCTCTCTCTCTCTCTCTCTCTCTCTCTCTCTCT